>ML418155.1:11926-71330 GCA_005239525.1 Nicotiana knightiana | reverse complement strand
TAAAAATCTTTTTTTTTTTTTTTTTTTATTTTCGTTAGACTTACTTCCCTCGAGAGAACTGTCTAGGAGGTCCATCGTCGGGAAAAAATCACATATTTATATATAAAAAAACAAAAAAAAACTATAAGGCTTAAAAGAAAGGTCATTTACTATCATGAATACAAAACTACAATACGACACCACATATGGTACAATAATTCCACAATACGTATGTATACATACCCACACTTAATTAATGCACTGTCCTCAGTGCATCATATAAAGACAAAACAAGTAATAGAAGCAAGGTACAAGAAATCCCTGATCATTCAGCTTCCTCATCATCTGACGCTCTCCATTCCTCCTCATGCTCATCTTCTTCATCATCTTCCTCATCTGAGCGCATCGGCTCTACATCAGAATCGTCAGGTGTGTTGATATCCTCATCATCTGGGAGCATGTATCCCTCACCTGCTCCAATAATCTGTTGAGTGTGAGCATTGAGCGGGTATCTCTGATCCAACTCATCTCTCTCATCAACTGACGATGGCCGACCTCCTATTCGCAACTGCAAATCCATCATCCCATAAAGATGGGCCATGAAGCTATCATCCCTCACATTACGCTCTGCATTGGTCAGTGAAGACTCTTCATTCAGTCTTAAGCCAGTGATATTAGTCTCTCGTGAGAGTTGATCAATGGTATGGTCAAAGTTGGGATCCACCGCTACATTCTCATTTAGCAGGAACTGAGTCAGGAAATTTGGGAAAGGTATTCGATCAATTATGTTGCTGGAACGCACCAACCCCATTTGATAGCGCATCAGATGGCCCACATTCACTCTCTGCCCTGTCATGAGGAAGTAGATCACACAAATCCTCTCTCGGATGATTAAGGTGTCATGATTTCATGGTAGTATCCGTGCATTAATCACTTTAAGCCACACCTGGGTTTCAGCCTTCATTTTCTTCTTGGGAAACCTTTTATGGCGATTTGTGGCTCTATCCCGAATCCAAGCAGCCCTGGACTCAACCCCACATAGTGTGTGCCTTACCTCTCTATAGTAGGGATGGAGGATGAATTGCTCTAGAGTATCCACGGGAACATTTGGTGCACCTAGAAAATCGTATATGGCCTTGGCCGAAAAATCCACCAAGTGCCGACGAATTGGCACCAATCCCTCTTTGTCCTTAGGGTCGAACCCTGCATAGAATTCCCGGACTAAGTTCAAGTTGATGTGACCATTGTTCCTAGACACATATCCTAATCCCAACTCATGGATGTTCCTCCAAATCGCTGGAAATTTTGTTCTCAGACTCCCTTCTTTAATGTCCCCCTTAGGGTGAACATGCTTCAGCTTGCAGCGTGCATACCATTTCCTGGATTGTACTGGTATGCTGTCGATACCATATTCCCGTTGACCAACGGTCTGTTGTCTCACAGCAGCGACAGCAGCTACTGCTTTCTCACCAGTCATACTAAAAGTAGCATCTCCCCCTTTTATTTTCTTCTGAGGTGGTGGGGGTTTTGCTTTGCTTTTTGCTGGGGCCGAAGACGTGGCCTTTCCTTTTCCTGTGGCTCTTCTGGGTAGCATCGTTCTTTCCCTGCACAAATGATCAGTAGTTAGTGGGTGTCACAACGTGTGTACTATAAGCTTTTTCAATTTTCCAAGGTTACTCAGACTTCACCTTGGCACGTTTACGAACAATTTTGACACATACGGCTTCTCGTGAGCCTCTTCACACTTAAAATTTCATGGAGTTCGCGAAGCATGCCACTGGTGGTTTGTTTCCGGGAGACTCGGGCTCCAAATGGGATATTGTATTGCCATTGAGGCATTACATCGAGCATTAGGCTAGCACAATTGCCATGAGAGCTCTTATGGACTTGAGGGACTGCCTCATGTACCCAAATCTGGTTGGGGTTCCATAATACCACTTAGATTCACAATTTCAGCCCATTCCTAAAGGATTCGGGGGTTGGGATTCACAACATAATACAATATAACCATGAATTGCATAAAACCATAAAGAAATCACCATGAATCAAGGATACACCTTTCATAATTGTAATACTCACTTCGAAGTAACAAAGGGTAGGGATAGAATCATACCTCAACGCTTGATGTGTGTTTGTCGGATGAAGTGCACCACGAAATCGAAATTGAGCAGATTTGTGTGAAGATGTGTGTGCTGTGAACTTGTTGTGTGTTTGTCGAATGAAGTGGTTTTCTTGGGAGAAAACCCTTTCTTGAGAGAGAGTGGGAGATGAAAAAAAAATAAGAAGTGGAACATACCTGGCGCTTAATGTGCGTTATAGTCATAAATCCCGGGCACCCTTGCGTTAGCCAGGCGTTAGAGCTAAAAATCCCAGACCAACCTGGCGTTAGCCAGGCGTTAGAGGCTTCTCGCCCGGACTCCACTGGCATTAGCCAGGTGTTAGGGGCTTATCGCCCGACCCCCAATGGCGTTAGGGGCTTATCGCCCTGCCCCCCTGGCTTTAGCCAGGCGTTACGTCATGCTAACACACTGCTCCTTAACCCCTGAATGCATTCCCAAGCTCGTTAGTACCTATAACTATAAGAACTACTTCTAGCTATGCTAAGATTTAACTAAGCATTGGGTGGCCTCCCAAATAGCGCCTTAGTTTACATCGTGGCACGACGATTACAACAAGTCAATAGGTTGCCTCCTATGAAGCGCCTGATTTAATGTTGCAGCACGACGCAGAATCTCGCCTCACTCATCAGCAAGCACAACTTTGGTCTTTTCACGATTTATGGAGCCACCCCAATAGTGTTTGACTTTATGTCCATTCACTAAAAATTTTCTTTCATTATGTATAGCTCGCAACTCAAGTGCACCATATGGGGTGACTCTCACTATCTTAAATGGGCCTGACCATCTCGATTTTAGCTTCCCAGGAAACAGTCTAAGCCTAGGATTGAATAATAATACATGTTAGCCTGGCCCAAAATGACGCGGATTTATATGTTTGGCATGCCATCTCTTGGTCTTTTCTTTGTAAAGTTTGGCATTTTTTGTATGAGTGCAACCTGAACTCATCCAATTAATCCAACTGCAGCAATCTTTTCTCACCCGCGGCTTCAAGGTTCATGTTTAGCTTCTTGATGGCCCAATACGCCTTGTGTTCAAGCTCTACGGGCAAGTGACATGCCTTCCCTTAGACCATCTTGTACGGTGATGCCCCAATTGGTGTTTTGTACGCTGTTCTGTATGCCCATAAGGCATCATCTAACTTAGCAGCCCAATCTTTCCTGTTCACACTCACCATTTTCTCTAGTATTTGCTTGATTTCTCTATTGGATATCTCTGCTTATCCACTAGTTTGAGGGTGATATGTTGTTGCAACTCGATGAAGGACCCCATATTTAGCTAACAGGTTATTCAACAACCGATTGCAGAAATGGGTTCCTTCATCACTAATCAAGGCACGTGGAGTACCAAATCTGGAGAATATATTCTTTTTCATAAACGCAGCGACAACCATGGAATTATTCGTTGGCAATACAATTGCATCCATCCATTTCAACACGTAGTGAACTGCCAGCAAAATGTATTTATTTCCCCTGGATGATGGGAACGGACCCATAAAGTCTATCCCCCATACATCAAAAATCTATACCTCAAAGATATTATTCAAAGGCTTCTCGTGCTTCCTTGTTATCGTTCCTGTTCTCTGGCACTGGTCACACTTTTTAACAAATGCGTGGGCATCTTTGAATAGCGTTGGCCAAAAGAAACCAGATTGTAGCACTTTCGCTGCTGTTCGATCGCCACCATGATGTCCTCCATATGGTGATGCATGACAATCGTACAACACTCGTTCCACTTCTATGTCAGGAATACATTTCCGCATTAACTGATCACCACATTCTTTGTACAGGTAGGGCTCATCCCAGTAGTAAAATTTTACATCGCGTAAGAACATCTTTCTTACTTCAGATTCTATTTCCGGAGGAAGTACCCCACTCACCAGATAATTCACACAATCGGCATACCACGGAGGAAGGTCTTAGGTTATAGCAAAAAGTTTCTCATCAGGGAATAGTTCTTTGATATCTCAAACCTCCTCAACATGATCATGATTTTCCAACCTCGACATATGGTCAGCTACTTGGTTTTCAGTGCCCTTTCGGTCTTTTATCTCCAAATCAAATTCCTGCAACAATAAAACCCAGCGCATCAATCTAGCTTTAGATTCTTTCTTTGTAATTAAATACCTGATTGCTGCGTGATCTGTGTGGACAATAAAGCCCACCAAGTATGCCCGGAATTTTTTAAAGGCCCACACCACATCTAACAGCTCCTTTTCAGTGGTGGTGTAATTCTGTTGTGCATCATCGAAGGTCTTACTCGCATAGTAGATGGAATAAAACACCTTGTCTTTCCTTTGGCCCACCACTTCCCCAATTGCATGGTCACTTACTTCACACATAAGTTCAAATGGTACTGACCAATCAGGTGCAACAATTATGGGGGCAGCTACCAATTTCATCTTGATCTCCTCAAATTCCTTCAAGCTGGGTGCATCAAAATTGAACTTGACATCTTTTTCCAGCAACCTGCACAACGGAGTAGCAATTTTAGAAAAATCTTTAATAAAGCGCCTATAAAATCCTGCGTGTCCCAAGAAACTCCGGATGCCCTTCACTGAATTTGGTGGGGGTAGTTTTTCAACTGCCTCAACTTTTGCCTTATCAACTTCGATGCCACTTTTAGATACTCTATGACCCAAAATGATGCCTTCCTGCACCATAAAGTGACACTTCTCCAAATTTAACACCAAATTCGTATCTTCACAACGGGCCAACACCATGCTCAGATTTTTCAAACAATCATCATAAGATGACCCAAACACTGAGAAGTTATCCATGAATAGCTCTACGAATGTTTCCACCATGTCAGTGAAAATAGCCATCATTCATCACTGGAAGGTGGCTGGTGCATTACAAAGACCAAATGGCATTCACTTGAAGGCGAAGGTTCCATAAGGTCAAGTAAACGTGGTATTCTCCTGATCCTCTAGGCATATGACAATTTGATTGTAACCTGAATACCCATCCAGAAAGAAATAATATCCATGCCCTGCTAATCTGTCCAGCATTTGATCGATTAATGGGAGCGGAAAGTGATCCTTGCGGGTTGCTTTGTTGAGCCTTCGATAATCAATGCAAATTCTCAAACACGTAACAGTGTGGGTAGGAATTAGCTCATTCTTCTCATTCTCAATCACAGTAATCCCTCCCTTTTTGGGCACACATTGAACCGGGCTCACCCAGTTGTTGTCAGAAATAGGGAAAATGATACCTGCATCTAGCAATTTTATTACTTCCTTCTTCACCACTTCTTTCATGATGGGATTTAGCCTTTTTTGCTGCTCAACACTCGGGCGATGTCCATCTGCCAAAAAGATTTTATGCATGCACAATGATGGGTTGATTCCCTTAATATCAGCAATGGTCCACCCAATCGCCTTTTTGTGCTCACGAAGTACCCTAAGCAATTTATGTTCTTGTGTATTGGTCAGGCTGGATGAGATGATCACGGGCAATGTCTCAGAGTTCCCAAAATAAGCATAGCGTAAATGTCCTGGAAGAGGTTTGAGTTCTAGCTTTGGAGCTTCATCAATAGATGGCTTAGGAGGGATTAGAGTAACAGGCTTGTTCAACTCTACAAATTTTCCTAGCCCGTAGAGGTAACTGCAAGATACTTCAAAAGCTTTCTCAATGTCTCCCCTTGTTTCATCCCCACAATATTCTTCATCCCCAACTAACACTTGCTCAAGAGGGTCAACAGGACTCATGTATGGAACTCCGATTTGCTTTCCACTACAGTAATCATGGATAGCTCTTCATAGTGGACAGGTAACTTGAGTGCCTTATAAACATTAAACACCTCCACTCTAACTCGCATTGTCATCTTCCCTTCACACACATCGATGATAGCTCAGCCTGTAGCTAGGAATGGACGCCCTAAAATAAATGGGACTTCCAGATCAGGATCATAGTCCAAGATAATGAAATCGGCTGGGAATATGAAGGAACCCACTTGAACCAGCACATCTTCAATTACTCCCTCATGATGAGCAAGGGAGCGATCAGCTAATTGTAAAATCACTGTTGTTGGGCGTGGTTCACCCAACCCCAATTTCTTGAACACAGATAGCGGCATTTAATTAATACGTTCCCCAATATTGCACAAAGCTCGCCCGACTGCATGCTTACCAATTGAGATTTGAATAGTAAAACAAGCCGGATCATTTAATTTTAGAGGTAGCTTGCTTTGGATTCTTGAGCTAACTTCCTCTGTGAGTGCCATGGTTTCGAACTCAGTCAGCCTCCGTTTATTGGCCACAATGTCCTTGATGTATTTAGCATATTTGGGCACCTCCTGCAAGATGTCTACCAGTGGAATATTGATTTGTACCTGCTTCAATAGGTCAAGGAACTTTTTGTATGTGGCATTATCTTTCACTTTTTGCAACCTTTGAGGGAATGGAGGGGGTGGCCTTGCAACAATTCATGGGGGTTGCTCAGCCACCGCCTCCTTTTCTGGCTTATCTGATTCTTTCAGGTTGTCTGATGTTGACTCAATAGTGGTTGGTTCCTCATCAAAAGTTACCTGCTTCCTCTTCTTGGATTGAACTTCTTCCAATTCCTTCCAATTCCTCAATGATATAGCATTAACAGATGCTTTAGGATTAGCTTCAGTGTCACTTGGAAGAGCCCTATTTTGAGAACTGGCGAGTTTCCCCACTTGACGTTCTAAGTTTCTCATCGCTACAGTCTGGGCTTGGTGATCAGCCATTATTTTCTGATTGAAAGCAAGTTGGTCATTCATCATTCTCTTCATAATCTCCTCGAGGCTTGTTGATGGTTCAGCCTGAGGTGGTTTGTACTGCTATTGAGGTGCTGGATGCATGTAGTTATGCTGAGTGCTTTGATTTCCACCCCAAGAGAAGTTTGGTGGTTTCTCCAGTTGGGGTTATAAGTGTTTCCATATTGATTTGCTTTTCCCCTATTTGCGTTACCCACAAAGCAGACAGACTCTGGATTCACTGGGCATAAATCACTCGAACCCTCTCCACAGACATCACAAAATACCTGAATCTGTTGCACTGGTTGGGCCTGTTGCACTGGTTGAGACTGTTGCTTGTTAATGATCAGGTTCATCTGATTGACTTGGTTAGTCAACGTGGAAATCTGGGCTGACAATGTTGAAACCACATCTAGTTTAACAACCCCTGGTGACTTTTGAGCCACATTTCTCCCCATCTCACCTTGCCAGTCTGGATTGCTTTTGGACAATTTATTCAGTAATGCAAATATTTCATCATAATTCATCTCCAACACCTGACCTCCGGCTGCTGCATCTACAACAATTTTTGTTTGCGGATGGAGTCCCTTAATGACTAACACCTCATTTTTCTGATTGTGGTGAGCACAGTCTCTGAGTATCCCCTTGAATCTTTCCCACACTGAATATAACGATTCACCTTTTTTCTGTCTAAAGGATACTATCTCACTCCTGATCTTTGCGGTCTTTCCTGAAGGGAAGAACCTTGCCAGAAATTTCCTCGCCAGATCGTTCCATGTTGTGATGGAATTAGTTGGTTCTGCCTTCAGCCATCGCGTTGCTTCGCCCAATATAGAGAATGGGAAAACCGTGGGCCTCACATAATCTGGCGTGACCCCGTTAGTAATATAAGTATCTCTAATATCCAGGAAGTTTAGAATGTGTTGTTGTGGATCCTCGTGTGGAAGACCCAAAAACTGCCCGTTTTCATGAAGTAGTTGGATCATGCTCTATTTCATCTCAAAGTGCCCAGTGATTCTGGGATTCACGATGCTGGAGGTGACATTAGCAATACTGGGCATTGCCACCTCCTGAACAGCCATGTGTTGTTCCTCTGCCATGTTCACAGGAAATCGGATGAAGTCCTGAATATTGTCTGTATCTCTTGCTTCTCGCAATCTCCTGTGAAATGATCTCTCAGGTTCGGGGTCAAAGCTGTCAAGTCTATCCTAGCTTCTGACCCTACGCAATCACTCGAAGTTCCTGAGATTAGAGCAAAAATCACATGACGTTAGACTCAATGAAATAAACAATTAAAGCAAGTAACTAAAAAGTAGTCTATATTCAAGTCCCCGGCAACGGCGCCAAAAACTTGTTGGTTCCAAAATGCACACGCAATTATACGTGGTCGTAGCAAGTAATATAATGTTAAATTGAATGTCTAACCCACAGGGACTTGCGTAAAATACTTGTTGAATCACTCCAGTTGTTATTTATTCGAGCCAAAACAAAATCCAGGAATATAACTACTTTATTCTACGATTATATGAACTAATTATCAAGTAACGAGAGTATTGTTGTGTATTCAACAGAGACAAATATTCCAGGGTTGTGATCAATTCACCACTCGTATTGCATTTTCCCTTTTATATAATTCACTTCTGGTTGCTAATTAACCGATAATTGCTCTCGTAGACTTCTCCCGAAGTAATACTCTCCTATTCTCAATAGATTAATGCCTATATTCCTATGTAATTAATTCATTAGAATGCACTAAGATTACGATGTTTAATTAAATACGGTGAGTAGGTATATTCCTATCCTAACCACAAATCCGCTCCCATGAAGGGTTAAGATCGCGCTCTCTTCAGTTCTTCTCTGATCTATATACGGCTTTCCCAAGCATAACATAGATAGTATATAGAACCTAATTGCTGGACAAACAATTAAGCAATTAAACGCAGAATTGAAAAAATAACCATATATTGAGCGAACTATAATCAATGTTAAGTTAATGTCGAATAACAATATTCATGGCTAAACCACAACCCCAGAACAATGGTGTTTAGCCACTCATGCTAGAATCCAACAATTGCATAAGTTTTGCATAAATGGAAAATACTAGAATAAGATGAAGAAAACTGATAATCCTTTGCTTCCTCAATGATCTTGTGTGTATATTCTCTCCAAAAATGGCATCCCCCTCCTCAAAGTTGTGTTTTGGGGTCTATTTATATGTTTGGGACAAACACTAAATGTGTAGGAGACTTCTATTCAACCCGGGAAACACTTAAAACCTTCACAACTCGGAATTTACCGGACCAGAGACCCCAGGCATTAAGCCCCAAATGCCCAGCTATAGCCTGGGTAGGCCAGGCGTTTGGCCTCTAACGCCCAATTAACGCCTGGGCATGGCTGGAATTTGGTGTGTAACACCCCATTAATGCATGGTTAAGCCAGGCTTTTGAGCCAAAACGCCCGGCTATGGCCCGGGTCACTCCTTTTCGACACTTGAGCATATTTTTGACGTTTATGCACCCATTTAGCTCGGCTTCCATCTCCAATTCACCTACACATGAAATAGACTCCATTATGCACATATGACGTGTATTTTTATCACAAAATCACATAAAATGTAAGGTACATAACGCTTAAAACTATGGATTCTAGCCACACATCATGACGCGTCCTATTGCTGAAAAGTTGGCTGACCCAGGGAGTTTTACAATTCCTTGTACCATTGGCAACTTTTCTTTCGCCAAAGCCCTATTTGACTTGGGATCCAGCATTAGTCTGATGTCACTGGACATATATAAAAGACTGGGGATTGGTAGAGCCAATCCCACTTCCATGCTGCTGTAACTTGCTGATAGGACGGCAAAGACACCGTCGGGTATTCTGGACGATGTGTTAGTGCAAGTGGGGAAATTTGTGTTCCCGGCTGACTTTGTGATCCTAGACTGCTGAGTAGATGAGGAAATTCCCATAATCTTGGGAAGGCCATTTTTGTCCACAGGTAGAGCTCTCATCGATTGTGATACTGGTGAGCTTAAGATGAGTCTCAATGATGAAGAAATCATGTTCAACGTGGAGAAGTCTATGAAGCGACCAAGTGAGTTCGCCAACTGCTCTCTTATTGATGTCGTGAACGTGATCCTGGAAGAAGATGATGCAGCCCTAACTGTTAGGGATCCTTTGGCTGCATGTTTGATAAACTTAGATGATATGAACGGTGAAGAACTGGCAGATTGGGTGTTACCACTTGATGGAAAAGGGGTATGGCCAAAGGTTATCGAGTTTGAGTCATTACATGTAGAGGAAAGAGAGAGCCCGCCGGCCAGGCTATCTATTGAAGAACCACTCAGGTTAGAACTGAAACCACTGCTACCTTATCTGGTTAATAGGAACAAAGAACCCATGGATGATGACGTACAGGAAGTGCTAGTGGAGAAGGCTAGACTGGATTTTGAGGATGTCGATGTGGTAGAAAAGATTCTACAGTTAACCAAGGACATTGATGATACATATTTTGTTAAATCTAGTGTCATTAGTGTTGAGGATGTTGGTACACACTCCAATCATTTTTTCACATTGTGTTTGGGTGATGATATGAAAATAGAGTCACCTGAACCACCTGAGGAGCCAAGGAATAAAGAACAAGATGCCTACATTCTGGAATTCTTCTTGCCAGAAAGTCAGGAGTACACATCCCATATAAAGGCCGGCGTGTGTGCCCGAAGGGTCCGTCCCGAGACCTTTCAAAGAGAAGATAATGTTCCAAGTGATTCACTTTGGATAATCAACATTGGTGATTCGTCGCTTTGCCCTACATTCTTCGAGGGGCAGTTTCAAGATGCTCGGGCGATGGAGACTCCCGACATGGTGCTGGCCCGCAAAAGGAATGACAAATTCTGGGAGTTATTCACTTGGGTCGAAGATGGTCCCGATCCAAATGCATCATTTTTTCGATGAGGCTCAGCGACTTCTGAAACAAGTAAGTTCCATTTCTTTGTATTTTCACTTGTGTTTAATTAATATCTTTTCAAGCCTGACTCTCTTCTTTGCGTATAGGCCATAGTGCTCCACCTAGAAGCATCTTCCAAATCCTGGGCTGAGCTATCCCAATGTGAGGCCAAGCTCAAGAAGCTCGTGGAGGAGAGGGATGGCCTCAAACTCCTCTACGTTCAAAAGGAAGAGGAGATCATGACCCTTCTAACCGAACTCACAAGAGCTCATCGAGAGCAGACCGAACTCATCGAATGGCTAACGTAATTTCTTGAGAGTTTGTTACGTATTAACTTTAATTTTGGTAATTAACCTTTTGGTTTTACAGGTTCAACAGAACGGTGAGTTGGTGGAGCATCTTTGATATGAGGCTAAGATGAAGGAGGCCGAAACTCTAAAGTGGAGATAGCATATGCAGCGTCTTGCCTCGGAGAATGATGCACTTCGGGTGCAACTGACTTCAGTCAAGTGCCAGCTCTAAAGTGTGAAGGAGGAAAGTTTGGCCCGGGCCCGGAAGATTGAAGATCTGGGGGCTAAACTGGCTGCCGAGCTTTCAAAGGCTAAGTCTGAGGCAGAGGCGCTTCTGGCCTCTTACCGAGCTGATGTCGAGGCTTCTAACATTCGGTCACAAGAGATCTTAATAGCTGTTGAAGTCAAGTTCTCATGTGATGTCTATCATGCTAGGCGACAATCCCGAAGAGAGACTCTCGAGTAAGTGCACGCCCGTGGCTTCGACCTCTCAGCTGACATCGAAAGTGCCAAATCTTTGGAGGTTGAGGACACAACCTTACTTTCTGATGAAGAGGATTCCTCTAGTGAGTCCGAGAGTGGAGAATATGGGGATGAGGTTCCCAAAGAAGCGGCTCCCGAAGATGTGGCTGCCGAGGTTGTGTCTCCCGAGGATGTTACTCCCGGGGTGGACTAGGCCTTTAGGATTTTCTTCTTTTGTATCTTTTTTGTGTAATTCCTTGATCGTCCTTTTCTACATACTGTTCGATATATAATATAAAAACTTCTCTTCGAATGCCTTCATAGGTTTCAAGTCCAGATATGTTTTTTGTCTTTATTGAAAATGTTGAAAATTTTTATTTCGGCAATTTTACTAACCTTAGCTCATAGTCAGAGTTGTAAACCCTTAAGCTTTTTGATTGTACGAGAGTAAGTCCCCGAGCTCGGAAATACATTCGAGACCTTATCTTCGGTGTCTTTATCGAATCCATAGATATATTATCTTTATAACCGAGTTCGAATGGATTTTGAAATTAGAATAAAGTAAACCCTTAAGCTTCTATTAAATGATGGGTAAGTTTCGAGGTTACATCAAGATACCCCTTAGGGTTTTTCGGTGGATCCTCACGCTATAATTGACTTTATTTGAGCTTAGAATAGCAGAACCCTTGGGTCTGAATCGAGTGGAACGAGGTCCCAACTCTAATTGTATTTGCCCTTAGGCTCTTTAGATTGGGCCGATTCGTCCTCTGAAAATGGCTATTATTTTCCCCTTTCGGCTAAAAGACTTAGTGAAAATTTCTTTATGCCTTAGCATATTTTTTTATACCGTTACGTTTTCCGCGAGTCCGATGATTGGAACCCTTTTTTTCTTTTTTCTTTTTTGTCTCAATGTGTTTGTGTTAAGAAAGTTCGATACCTCTTGAGGTTTTTCGAAGGCTGATATTATCGAAGCCTTTTAGTTTTTCGAGGGCTGATTTTATCGAATCCCTTTTTTAATTGTTTTGCCGAAGGTAGCCTTTTAAATGATTTTTTAAAGTATTTGAAGGCCTTTTGTTTATTGTAGAATCCGGACGTCTCTGAGCCATGTTATTTTGGTCGTAGCCTTTAATACGGTCGTAGCCTTTAATGTGGTCGTAGCCTTCGGGTACGTCTCTTGGACTTATTTCTCGATAACATTTCTAAATTGTTCGAAATGTTAGTCCCCAAGTATGATGGCCTTGGCCTATATATCGATGGTTACCTCTTTGAGGTCTTGTGACTTCCAATTTAGATAACTCGAGTACGTAGTCCCTGAGTGTTTGAAGTACGTTTACTTGGCTCTTGAGCCATCTTTCACAAGTATTAGTTTTGCATAATAATATACCAGAATCGTAAGTATGTGATTTGTATAATAGAGAATTTTCTTCGATACACGAGATGTTCAATAAAGAGAGCATGCTTCTTTGAATAATTTATACATGCGTACATGTCTTGTTGTCGGGACTCGACTAATCTATTTGGACACAGTTCATTCGACTGTTTGTCCCACTGCAAAATTTTCCCTATCGAGGGCACATAGCTACTAACCTGGGGTACAAGGACCAGGTCCCGTACTTGTTTTGTTATTTTTTTTTTTCTTGAAAAGAGATTGCTAAGTCTTCTTATGTTCTACAAAGCCAGTCCTTTAAATTCTGTAGTCATCATATGTGTCTACCTGCAACGATATTGATGTGAATTAGACTTTATCAGAAAACACCTTAGCCATCTTCACCTGAGTAAGACATTCATAGCCAAAAAAAACAAAAGGAAAACAGGGTCCCTAGTTTGGTCTCAGCTTGCCCAGTAACATTTTATTCTTTTCAAAATGCTCCCTGCCCAGTGCCTTGGTGAAGATATCTGCAATCTGATCTTTAGTGCAACAGAACCTCATACTGATGTGCCTCTTTTCAACATTGTCTCTGAGAAAGTGATGTCTCACGTCAATGTGCTTAGTCCTCCTGTGTTGAACCGGGTTCTTTGCCATGTTGAGCACACTGGTATTATCACATAGAAGTGGAATGCTTTCGATAAACACTCCAGTTGTTTTTTGATCCACAGCAGCTGAGAACAACAAGATGCAGCTGCAACATATTCTGCTTCTGCTGTGGACAATGCCACTAAGTTCTGCTTCCTTGTGCCCCAATAGATTAGGAACGATCCGAGAAAGTGAGCCATCCCCGAGGTACTTTTCATATCCACCAAAAAACCTGCATAAACAGTGTTAGCGTAACCAACAAGATTGAAATTTTCACTTGAGAGATAGTATAGGACCAGGTCCTGTGTGCCCTTGAGATAGCGTAGGATCCTCTTAGCAGCTTTCAGATGCTACTACTTAGGATTGGATTGAAACCTTGTGCACATTCCCACACTGAATAAAATATCTGGCCTGCTTGCTGTGAGGTAGAGAAGAGAGCCAATGATCCCTCCATACATAGTTTGATTTACATGAGAGCCAGAATCATCCATGTCAAGTTTGGTAGCCACTGCAATGGGTGTGTCAATCACCTTTGGAGTCTTCCATGTCAAACCTCTTGAGCAGTTCCTTGATATATTTCTGCTAACAGATGCATGTACCCTTGGCGGATTCTTTTACTTGAAGGCCCAGGAAGAAGTTCAGTTCCCCCATCATGCTCATCTCAAACTCACTTCCCATGAGCATTGTGAATTCCTTACACAGTGAGTCTTTTGTAGCCCCAAAATTAATGTCATCAACATACACCTGGACTATAAGAAGGTTCCTTCCTCGTTTCTTCAGAAATAGGGTGTTGTCAATCTTGCCTCGAGTGAATCCATTGTCTAGTAGGAATTTGGACAACCTTTCATACTAAGCTCTGGGAGCTTGATTCAAGCCATACAGATATTTGTCAAGCTTGAAGACAGTCTCTAGATGAACATGACTTTCAAACTAGGGGGTTGCTTGACATACACTTCCTCCTTGAGATATCCACTCAAGAATGCACTTTTCACATCCATTTGGAATAATGTGAATTCCATATGGGATGCAAAAGCAATGAGAATTCTAATAGCTTCCATACGAGCAACATGGGTTTCATCATAATCAATCCCTTCCTCTTGGTTGTATCCTTGAACCACAAGCCTAGCTTTATTTCTGGTAGTTTTCCCATTCTCATCCAGTTTGTTCCTGAACACCCACCTGGTTCTTGTGATGGTTCTGTCTGATGGTCGAGGTACCAAATGCCACACTTTGTTTCTTTCAAACTAATGAAGCTCTTCCTGCATAGCAATGATCCAATATGTATCCTTCAGGGCTTCTTGATATTTTTGGGTTCTATTTGGGATAAAAAGGCTGAAAAGGCTAGAGAGTTTCTTGGTTTGGATCTCGTTTGAACTCTGGAATCAAGAGGAGTGATTATGTTATCAATAGGATAGGAGCTCTTATGTTTCCAATTTGGGACTTGAAATTGATTTGAGGAGGAACTTGGCAGATTTGAGGGGTTTCCCTGAGTCTCTTGTTCTGCTATCTGAGGAGTACCTTCCACAGCATCTCCAACTCTTTCCTCAGCTTCTGTGGGAGAGATTGGGGTACCAGGTTCCTCCTGTGTTCCTAAGGAAGAAGTTATGTTGCCTTCAATCATCTCCTTGGCTTGACTCACCATGTCTGCCTTGTCATTTGATACATCAGAAAACTCTCCAGGAACCAGGAGTGGTTCATTGTCTTGATCATCACCATTGTTATCCTTGTTTGAGGAGGGAGTTTCATTGAAGAGAACATGAACACTATCTTCTACACATTGTATTCTTTTGTTATACACTTTGTATGTTTTGCTTTGAGAAGAATATCCTAAAAATATTCCTTCATCACTCTCGGCATCAACTTTCCACGTTAATCCTTCCCATTGTTCAGAACATAGAATTTGCATCCAAAGGCTCTTAAATGCGTTATCTTAGGCTTTATTCCATTGAGAAATTCATACGGGGTCTTGTTTAGGAAGGACCTGATCATGCACCTGTTCACCAAGTAGCAAGCCGTATTGATTGCTTCAGCCTAGAAATTCTTAGCAATTCCACTGTCAATGAGCATTGTTCGAGCCATATCCTCTAGGGTTCTGTTCTTCTTCTCCACTACGCCATTTTGCTGAGGAGTTCTTGTTGTTGAGAAGTTGTATGTGATTCCATTCTCATTGCAAAACGCATCGAATTTTGCATTATCAAATTCAGTTCCATGGTCGGATCTGATGCAAGCTACCTTTAGGTCCATCTTCACTTGGATTTTCTTTACAAAGGCCACAAAAACTTCAAATGTCTCATCTTTTGTTCTAAGAAATAATGTCCAAGTGAATCTTGAGTAGTCATCCACAATCACAAAGATGTACTTCTTTCCACCCCTACTTGGAATTCTCATAGATCCTCACAAATCCATGTGAAGAATTTCAAGAGGTCTGGATGTGCTAACATGTTTCTTTGGCTTAAAAGATGATTTCACATGTTTTCCCTTGGCACACGCATCACAAAACTTGTGCCCCTTGAACTTGGAATTTGGCAGACCGTGAACCAGGTCCTTCTTTATCAGCTTGTTCAGTAGAGAAAAGCTGGCATGACCCAATCTTCTATGCCAAAGCTCTGCATCTTCATCAACTACCTTCAAGCAGTTCACTTCACCAGCTTCAAAAGATTCGAAATCAGCAACATAGATGTTCTTTTATCTCTTGGCTATCAACACCACTTCTCTAGTTACTAGACTAGTAACTGTGCACACTTTGGACAAGAACTCCACTTTGTTTCCTTTATCACAGATTTGAGAGACACTCAATAGACTATATTTCAAGCCATCCACATAGTATACATTTTCTATTGAGTTCTCCAGAGACCTTCCAACTCTTCCAACGCCAACGATGTATCCCTTTTTTCCATTTCCAAAGGATACATCCCCTCCCTACAAGGCTTTCCATGAGAGAAAGTCCATGGTATTTCCAGTCATATGCTTTGAGCATCCGTTGTCCATGATCCATTGTAGCCCAGTTCCCCTCACTGATCCCTGCACAAATAAATCAATGGTTAGATTTAGGAACCCAAACAAGTTTGGGTCCCTTGAAGTTAGGAAAGGGATGAATAAGAACTCTTCTAGTCCATGCCGGCAGGAATTGATATTTCTTGCTGGAACCTGGTCCCTGCTTAGTATTTCTCCTTCCTGCAAACATCTTGGTTTTCTTGGACTGATTGATCCCTGGCTGGGCAACTTTCCTTGAAGTTCCCGTTGTTCCCACAATGGGTACAAAGCCAATCGTCTAAGACTGTGACATATTTGTGTGGGTTGTAAGGAGTTTTCTCCTTTTGAAACCAGATTCTCTGCTTGTTTCCAGAGTTGTTAAAGTACATAGCAGTGACAGAATCTGTGGACCAGGTCCAGTTCAATGATTTTTTAAGATCAGATTTTATTTTGCCCACTTCTGCTTGCAACTCCTTCTTTTTCTCAACCTCACTTCACAGACTATTCTTGGCCTCATTCAGTTCTTTTTCAAGTTTGACATATCTTTCACTGTCTATATCCTTTCCTTTATCCACACTCGATGAATCGGGTTCTACTCTAAGTCCCTGAAAAGTTTCCTCTAAGTCTGTGATTACCACTAGAAGATTATTTCTTTCTTGCTCAACAGTATCTATTCTCATATTCAGACAAACCTTTTCACTGCTTAGATTCTCCACTGTTACTTTCAAATCTACCACTGCTACAGTTAGATCATCTCTCTCATTTTCTGACTTTCTGGTTTTTTTCTCTATCTCTTCCTTTTCCTTTTCAAGATTTTTTATGGTATCCTTAATATCCACAACCACTACCACTAGGTCATCTCTTTCATTCTCAACACTATTGATTTTGCACATTAGAGACTCTTTCTCTTTTTCAAGGTTTCCTACAGTTTCTTTCAAGTCAACCACACACACAACTAGGTCATCTCTAGTTTGTTCTACTTCTCCTAGTTCTAAGGTCAATGAATCCTTATCTTCAACTAAGCCGTAATAAGTATCAATAAGAACATTTGACAATGACATTAATTTTTTAGGAGAATAGGATTTCAGATTTCTGTGAACATCCCTGAAGTTTACCTCATCTGTGTCATTATCTTCTTCTTCATCAGATTGAGCCATAAGAGCAAACAATGAATCATAGTCCTTATCTTTGTTCCCATCTGCCATCGTAGTGTTGTTTTCTGCTTCAGGTTCCTCTTATGATTCACTTGATGAATCTCCCCAAGATGCAAGAGCCTGTTTTACAACATTGTCAGCTGCGTAGTTTTTGCTAAATCTCTTGTCAGGGACCTGGTTCTTCTTCGCAGCTTTGTCAATGTTGTATTTGTAGTTGTCCTGCTTCAGGAGCGGGCAGTCTTTTATGAAATGTCTGGGCTTAAAAAATTTATGACATAGGTCATAGTTTTTAGGCTTGCTTGAGCTGCCTCTTCTTGGAATTCCCCCGTTCCTTCGAAGCATCTTCTGGAATCTCTTGGTGAGATAGGCCATGTCGTTGTCTTCTTCACTTGACTCATGTTTTTCAGCTTGAAGAACCAGGTTCTTCTCCTTCTTGGGATCCCTTCTATCACTGTCCTTTTTTCTTTCATCTCATATGTTCTCAAGTTTCCTATGAACTCATCCATTGTTAAGACCTGCAGATCCTTTGCTTCAGTGATGGCATTTACCTTGCTTTCCCAGGAACTAGGCAGAACACTTAAGATTTTTCACACTAGCTTGTTCCTAGGAATGACTTCTCCTAGAGAGTGAAGCTCATTGATAATGGAAGTGAATCTGGTATGCATATCTTGTATAGATTCATCTTCCTTCATCTGGAACAGCTCGTACTCAGTAGTAAGCATATGGATCTTGGACTGCTTCACTTGTGTTATTCCTTCATGGGCAGTCTGCAAAGCATCCCAGATATCTTTGGCTGATTGACACGTAGAGATCCTATTGTATTCGTCAGGTCCAATGCCACACACGAGAATTTTCTTTACACAAAAATTATTTTCCACAGCTTTCCTGTCGGCATCGTTGTAGTCCCTCCTTATTTTTGGAACCATCAAACCATATTCTCCAACCTTGTGCATAGGAACATGAGGACCATTATAGATGATGTACAATAACTCAGAATCTTTAGCCATGATGAAGTCGTGCATGAGGGTCTTCCACCACCCATAGTACTGACCGTTGAACCTAGGAGGTCGATATGTCGATTGTACTTCTTCGAGGTTTGGTGGAGAAACCATTACAGATCCTTTCTAGGTGTTAGTTGTTTAGAAAGAACCCGCTCTGATACCAATTGAAGGTTTATGACTCCACCAAACAGTAGAGTTATCAGGTCCTCTATGAGTTCCCACAGAGATATACTTTAAGAATACAAGGAAAGTGACACGAGATTTTTACGTGGAAAAATCCCTCTTAAGGGGACAAAAACCATGACCTGCACTTACAGGATTTCAACTTCACTAACTTGTAATGTAAACTATTACAAGCAACTTTGTAAAGCACTCTTACAAAGACTTCCACATACTTAGTTGTAAACACTATTACAAGTCACTTTGTCACTACCTAGTTACAAAGACTTTGACCTATGACTAACTCTAGTCACACAAAAGCACAGATGGTTTGAGGTTAAGAGATTCCAAACAATATGCTATAAATCAAGTAGGATACAATGAAAACAAAATGCAAGATTACAACTCAACTAAAAGACACTTAACGACACAATGTGAAACTGGTCCGTCTTAGTGGAGTTGTCTTCTTGCTCTTGAAACACTTAAGTCTTGAATGCTAGAGGGAACTTTAATGCTTTAGAGGAGGTTCTTGGTAAATGATCAAGTGAGTATCTTGTTTGTCTTCAAACAAGATATTAAAGACCTTACCACATTCCAAGAAGGATGTTCCAAATCTTGAGGGTACACTTGATGCGTGGCTATAATTCATGGTTTAAAGCATTATGTGCCTTACATTTTATGTGCGTTAATGATAAAAATGCATGTCGTATGTGCATAATGGAGTCTATTTCATGTGTAGGCAAAATGGAGATGGAAGCGGAGTTAAATGGATACATAAACGTCAAAAATACGCTCAAGAGTCAAAAAGGAGTGAACCTGGCTTTAGCCGGGCGTTTGAGCTATAAAGCCTGGTCATACCAGGATTTAGCCGGGCGTTTGGGCTATAAAGCCTGGTGAGACCAGGAGTTTGGGGGGCGTTTGGCCCATAATGTCAGGCCTGGCCAGGCGTTAGCCAGGCGTTTGGACTGTAACGCCTTGTCCCTGATCTGGCCCAGTCCGAGTTTTGAAGGTTTTAAGTGTTTCCCGGTTTGACTAGAAGTATCCTACACGTTTAGGGTTTGTCCCAAAACATATAAATAGACCCAAAAACACAACTTTGAGGGGGATTTGACGTGGAGGAACACGCACCACGCTTGAGGGGGATTTGATGTGGAGGAACACACACCACGCTTGGGGGGGATTTGATGTGGAGGTACACACACCACGCTTGAAAGGGGATTTGACTTGGAGGAACACACACCACGCTTGAAGGAGGCTCCTACCTAGTTTTTCTTCTCTTCACTTCCTTTAATTTCATAGTTTATTAGTTCTAAAGTTTTGGGTACTACATGAACGTTGTAGTTTGAAGCTTGAATTGTTCTTATTATTTTATCATATTGGTTTATTTATTCAATCTTGCACTTAATTATTTGATTGCTTGATCACCAATTGAATACTATCTACGAATCTAGGATTGAACTCGGGAGAGGGAATTCTAGATGGCATATAAGATTGGGTAGAGCGNTGGTTATTATATGGAAATTATTAATGCGTTCTTGTTAATCCTAATTTCATAGGAATATAGGCGTTAGGTTAGCTTGAATAGACGAGTTGTACTTCGGGAGAAGGCTATGAGCAATATTAACCTTGTCAATCAATAAACCAGATAAATTAATCAGACGATTTAAGTGGAAAACTCAATAGGATTGTTAGCTAACCCATAGCTCTAGAATATCGGATCTCATTGAATTCGTATCAAAAATCTCTCCAATTATTTCGTTAATTTCATAGTTTACTATTCTAGATTAATTTTAGTTAAATATTCATACTTTAGTGTTCACTTGAATAGATTAATTGTTTGGGTTTAATGTTGATAGTTAATCACAAGTCTCTGTGGGTACGATATCTGGACTTACAATCCTATGTTACTTGTCGACCACGTATACTTGCGTGTGCGTTTGGGACCAACAAGTTTTTGGCGCGTTGCCGGGGACTTAGAAATTAACTATTCTACTAGATTGAATTTTTACTTTTGTCTATTTCAGTTTTTATTTTTTATTTTTTACATGTATCTTAATTTAATATATTATTATCTTTCTTCACATGGCATCTTGGAATGATAATTGGTCGAATTGTTGTTATTCTTATTATGACGATCCTTGTCCATATTGTGGAGGACCACACATGTGGCAATATTGTCCATCTCAATCTAATGTATGAAATTTTTGTAATTTGTGTGGTTGTCAAGCTGGCCATTGGGATGGTTGTCCTAATTCTTATTATCCTTCTCAGAGCTTTTATTGTAATTTATCTAATAATGTTAATGAGTTTGATAGGAGCAAGGAAGTGGAGGATATGGAAAACGTGGCTCGTATTATGGACTTGATGAGACAAGCAGCGGAGCAACCGAACATGATAGTCGAGCAACAAGTTCTTGACGCTTTAGCTATCAAAAGACTCCAGGATAAAGTGGATGAATTAATTTCAAGAAGAACCTCAACTCGACGAAGAGAGTGAGTTCCCACAAGAAGATAATTTTGAAGAAGCAGATATAATGAGCCAATCTTGGCTAGAGGAACAAGCTCAACTAATAAAATCTCATGAGTTTCTTCGCGATGGTCTTTCAAATATGACAGAGCAACGGATAGAAAGGAAGAACTGAGCTCAGGCAAGAGATAGACCAATTTGGCACAGATATCCATGACCTGCAGGCTCAATTGAATAAAAAGGTTGAGGTGTCTGATGCCCTACCATCAATATTTGTGGATACTGGCCAGCTTGTGGAGCGGAAAGAGGAAATCCAAATATTCGACCAAATTATTAATGATGTCAAGGTTGATGAAGAGTATAAAATAGAGGATGTCAAAAATAATGCAGTTTTTGAATTGGAGCGTATTGGACCTCATTCTAAACACTTTTCAACATTGTGTTTGGTTGGTGACATGGGAATTGATCCAGTCGAGCATATAGAGGAGTCAATGGATGAGGAACAAGTGTTTATATTCTGAAAGTTGTGATGCCAAGGAGACAAAATGACATCTCTCACCTAAGGGCTAAGAAGTGCAGGATGCGATACCTATGGTTTGGTTCCTTTATTTTTACACCACCACCCCATGAACGTGATAGAAAAATTGATGCAAAATTGGGGACGCAATTCATATCTTCAAAGTGGAAGGAAAAGTGGTGAAGCAGCAGAGTCGTGCCACGACTATAAATAAGGTGCTTGTTGGGAGGCAACCCAGCCTGTATATCTTTTCATTATTTTTTAGTGTTAGTTTTGTGTTGTTTTTATTTTGCAGAGTAGGAGAAGTCTGAGTACCCAAAAGTTGAAGCTGAGGGGCATGTTTGAGCTTAAGTGTGGGGTCATCCCGACTCTAAAGATTGAGAATCATGTCCGGGCTATGCCCGAGAGGGTCTCAGGGAGTATTTCTCACCCTTGTTTTAATGTTTTTCTTTGTGATCATGCATCGAGGACTATGCATAACATAAGTGTGGCATGGGAAAACTAATTTCTGAAGTGATGTGTAATTGTATAAAATTATTGTTTTAGTTTTAGAAAAATCTCGGATTTTTTCCAACGATGGATCTGTTGGAAAATTTTCATGAGGGATAAAGTCCGATTTAAAAATATCAAAAAGATTTTTTTTTTATTTTGAGTAGTTAGGTAGTATCCCTTGGTTTTTCTTTGGGCACCGGTTCTTTTTCAAGGGTGTAACTTGAACCGGGTACTTTAAATTTTTGTTTTTTAGAGTAGTTAGGAAGAAACTAAGTAACTTAAAAATACCCTATGACATGTTTGATATCGGCATATCAGGTTATGACATACATTCTGCTTTTCCTTATATTTAGTTTGACATGTGATGCCTGAGAAAAATAAATAGCCTATTTTGTGATGCCTTAGCTCAGTTGCTCGACTTGTATGATACATAGTGTAATATTTCTTAATTCTCTCAATTTTATGTTGCTTGCTTGACTTGAGAGTTGAATAAAACCGTTGTGATTGAGTCATGTGCAATGTGTGAGTGAGGTTTAGNTAGCTCAGTTGTTTGACTTGTATGCTACATAGTGTAATATTGCTTAATTCTCTCAATTTTGTGTGCTTGCTTGACTTGAGAGTTGAATAAAACCGTTGTGATTGAGTCATGTGCAATGTGTGAGTGAGGTTTAGTGATTTTCTATGCTATCCTGTGTAGTCTAGAACTTGCCCCATGTGTTAATCAAAGCAAAATTGTAGGTTATGCTAGTCTAAGAGATGACGTAGGCATTTTATTGCTTGATCATGGATGTGCTTGTCACATAAGAATTAAAAATTTCCATTGCTAGCCCCTTTGAGTTGTTTGACCTTTTCTTTGGTACCCATATTACAAGTCATGCCCCTCTTTTGTTCTTAAATTGATATTTTTGCACATTTTCCTCCTAAGGCACTTAGTCGCTAAAAGAAGTAAGGTGGGATAATGGGGATTAACTTTGGAGTGGAGCCATGGAAGGGCCCGTTAATGCACTAAGAATTGTATTCAAAAGTCACTAGCCATTGAATCTTCATGTATGGAATGTGTATAAGAAAGAAGAAAAAATGATAGTAGAAGTAGGTAGAAAAAGATACACACCTCCAATTTCTATTAATTTATGCTAGTGAAAATGTAGAAGTGCTTAATTGAAAAAGGGCTATGTTGAATATGAATTGTGGCAAGGGAATTGGTTGAGAAGAATATGTGTTGATTTGTGAAGGTAGTGTATTAAAGTGCTTAGGAGGGTTAGTCACTATTCCTAAATATATCCTACCCGTCCCTTAGCCTACATTACAACCTTAAAAGTCCTAATTGATCCTAGATTTGGCTAACTTGAATTAGTGGAGATCTACACTACGGGCAAGCTTATGGTACGACCACGGGATGCATATGAATTCTTTATGAGAGTGAGGGAATTTGTTCAATTGTGTGATGTCCTTAAATTATGTTTAAAATCATATTTGAATGTGTGGACTAGTTATATTCACTCTTTTGTTGTTGGTGAGGGCACATGATCTCATGAACGATTGGTAATGGTGTAACTTTCTTGTTAGGTAGGTGTGTGAATTGAGAGGGCTTAGTAGTTGCAAGTTGACTATTGAGGTTGGGTGGTTGCAATTAGATTATCGGTACGATTGATTAAATTGTTATACTTGGGCATGTTTAAAGAAGGGGAAGAATGTGAAATTGTGTATGTTCATACTTGATTGTCGGTATCGATCATAGTTAAGGGTTAAGGTGTGTGATTGAAAAGTAAAATANTTATGTGCCTTACATTTTATGTGCGTTAATGATAAAAATACACGTCGTATGTGCATAATGGAGTCTATTTCATGTGTAGGTGAATTGGAGATGGAAGCCGAGCTAAATGGATGCATAAACGTCAAAAATAGGCTCAAGAGTCAAAAAGGAGTGAACCTGGCTTTAGCCGGGAGTTTGAGCTGTAAAGCCTGGTCATACTAGGCTTTAGTCGGGCGTTTGGGCTATAAATCCAGGTGAGACCAGGCATTTGGGGGGCGTTTGGCCCATAACGCCAGGCTTGGCCAGGAGTTTGGCCCATAACGCCAGGCCTGGCCAGGCGTTAGCCAGGCGTTTGGCCTGTAACGCCCGGTCCCTGCTCCGGCCCAGTCCGAGTTTTGAAGGTTTTAAGTGTTTCCCGGTTTGACTAGAAGTATCCTACACGTTTAGGGTTTGTCCAAAACATAAAAATAGACCCAAAAACACAACTTTGAGGGGAATTTGACGTGGAGGAACACACACCACGCTTGAGGGAGATTTGACGTGGAGAAACACACACCACACTTGAAGGGCATTTGACGTGGAGGAACACACACCACGCTTGAAGGGGGATTTGACGTGGAGGAACACACACCACGCTTGAAGGAGGCTTCTACGTAGTTTTTCTTCTCTTCTCTTCCTTTAATTTCATAGTTTATTAGTTCTAGAGTTTTGGGTGCTACATGAACGTTGTAGTTTGAAGCTTGAATTGTTCTTATTATTTTATCATATTGGTTTATTTATTCAATCTTACTCTTAATTATTTGATTTCTTGATCACCAATTGAATACTATCTACGAATCTAGGATTAAACTCGGGAGAGGGAATTCTAGCTTGCATATAAGATTGGGTAGAGCAAGATCTTAACCCTTCAGGGGAGCGGATTTGCGGTTAGGATAGGAATATACCTAATCGCCTTTCTTTCTTATTATATGGGAATTATTAATGCGTTCTTGTTATTCATAATTTCATAGGAATATAGGAGTTAGGTTAACTTGAATAGGCGAGTTGTACTTCGGGAGAAGGCTACGAGCAATATTAACCTCGTCAATCAATAAACCAGATAAATTAATCAGACGAGTTAAGTGGAAAACTCAACAGGATTGTTAGCTAACCCATATCTCTAGAACATCGGATCTCATTGAACCCGTGTCAAAAATCTCGCCAATTATTTCGTTAATTTCATAGTTTACTTTTCTAGATTAATTTTAGTTAAACATTCATACTTTAGTGTTCTCTTGAATAGATTAATTATTTGTGTTTAATTTAGTTGATAGTTAATCACAAGTCTCTGTGGGTACGATATCTGGACTTACAATCCTATATTACTTGTCGACCACGTATACTTGCGTGTGCGTTTGGGACCAACAACACTTCACAACAATGGAATGTGACTACTGCACTGTAGCGTGTACAGTTGCAGACAGTCACTTTTCTGTCACAACTTTTTACAGTTGTAAAGTTTACCTTGTACTTTCATCTGTGAGTCTATCAAGGGATCAGGTCCTCCAACTAGTCCCTTATGATTTATCGGTGCACTGTCCGGAATTCCTTGAGTTGAAGCTAACTGGTTTTGCTGTTTACATATCAGGTCCTTTCTCTGACTCTTCACATAAAAGTTTGTTAGATCATCAAAACAGAATATAACCTATCAAGAAGCCAAACAAAAACCATTGTACTCCAGCTAGCCTTATCCCAGTGACAAGAGGCATGTAGAAATTCCCTTTGGCCATGAATGGAATAATTCCTAGCACCAGGTTCACTACAGAACCTTTTAATACCATATGGTTCAGCAGCCTCTGCTAGGAACTTGATGTAGTAAGGCATTCTCATCTTCCCTTAGATCAGTTTTCTTGTTTTCATATTCAGCAATTGTATCATTCACATTTTCAATCACTACTATATCCTCGGAAGTTAACTGCTTTTCCCCATTTTCTTGCTTTACTACTTCCCATTTTCCTCTTTTTTCAGTACTTCAATTTTTGACTCTTGCTATTATGGATACTAAGTAGAGTGAAGGGATCGAACCCCCTTCATCGAAAAATTACACAATATAAAAGTGAAAACGGTCTACTTTTTTGTTATATGTGCACTATTATGAAAAAAAAATCAAAAGTAGTTGTGAAGGAGGTTCAAAATTGCTTTAGGCCTTAGGTTCAAATTCCAACTATGACGTTGTAGGTTTTTTTTATCCCGATGTATACATTTATGGTTCTGCCATTGTTCACAAGCTTGAACTATAGTGAAATTCTAATAACAAAATGGTTATGGAGATATTCAAAGAAGAACAGTAGTTTTGGATAAAGTTGGTAGAAGTGAAGTATAGGGAGCTGGTATTCTGGTGCACAATCAGTAATTTCAATGTATGGTGTAAGATCTGAAACTGCATGAGGAATCATTGGCCTAATTTCTCAAAAACAGTACAAATAAAAAGTGGTAAATTGGGAAAAGATTAAAATTTCGAATGATTTGGTTTGCGCACACCGCTCTAAGAAGCAGAATCCTGAGATCTTTGCTCTTACTGCAAGTCACTGTTCTACAATGTAAATCTGGTTATAAATGGAGTTTAAGCCTCAAACAAAGTTGTTCACATTGTGATATCAACACTTGGAGTTTATTGTTTGGGAGCCTGCTGGGTGTAACGACCCGACTTGTCGATTTATGAATTTACGCCCCATTCAGTGACTTAAGGTCTCGATCAGCTTCATAATATGTATTATGACCCGCGGGTGTGGTCGTGTTTGATTTTTAGAAAATTTAGAATTAAATTGAAAGAACAATTCCTATTTAGAAGCTTAAATGGAAAGAGTTGACCGGAGAATTGACTTTTGAGCAAACGACCCCGGAATGAAACTCTTATGATGTCAATAGCTTCGTATGGTGATTTCGGACTTAGGCATATGTTCGGATTTGGATTTGGATGTCCGTAGGACAATTCGACGCATTTTGGCGTAAGTTGAAAATGGAAGATTTTTGGAAAGCCAGACCGAAGGTTGAATTTTCGATAATGAGGTTGGATTTTGATTCCGGAAATTTGAATAGCTCCATATCATCATTTATGACTTGTGTGCAAAATTTGAAGTCATTCCAGATTGATTTGATACATTTCGGTGAGAAGTATAGAAGTTGAAAAATTTGAAAACCCATAATTCGATACGATGCGCGATTCGTAATTTCGGCGTTGTTTAAAATGGTTTGAAGCCTCGATGTCGCGACCCAATTTCGGAGTCATGATAGAGCCTGTCATAGAACCAGGCAAGCCACCCCTTTTATCTAAGCTAAATTCAATTTCTAGTAAAAATACAATTTTAAACGAAATTACTGATAATGCTAATAATCTGATCTTTAAAACAATATCTGAAACAAAAATTTAAAATCTCCAACCCCGGATCCGGTGTCACTCATTCATGAGCTGCTATAACATAAAGCATGGAAAAGGAGAAATAGACAACATAGTCTCAAAATAAAGAACAACGGGTAGAATAAGAAAGAGAAGACGAGATCGCGATCGCCAGCTGCTACCTTGACGACTCCAATGACACTCTGACAACTGCTCAGTATCCACTACCGGGTCCTGGTGTACCTGGATATGCACACAAGGTGTAGGGGGTAACATGAGTACACCAACTCAGAAGTAACGACACTGTGGACTGGGAGGTAGTGACAGACTAAACCTCCGAATTTACAATAAACAGTATACAGAAATTAGACATGCTAACAGTTTATCAGAAAAATATACCAAAATATGACAAGTATGCCAGACTACTCTACATGTCGTCGTATAAATATATGAAACCAGTGTGAAAATGCACATAGTGCTCACAACCCTCACATAGCAGTCCACTTAGTACCATATATGGCTCTCAGGCCCAGGGAAGGTCCATCCCGGAATGTACATAACCATCGGTGACCGTAGTCACTCCGTACTGAGGAAAAAAAGGCCAATCCATCCCCACAGAGAAAGTCCATCTCCAGAATACAACACTTGGAAAAGATCCATGTCCAGGGACGATCCATCCCTCACATAAAATCAACTTCAGACATGATCCATGCCCAGGAAAAATCCATCCCTCAACATCAATGCGCTCACTAGGGGTGTAAAGACTCCGGAAGGGTCCTAGTGTCCCAAGCACTATATCAAGCCAACAAAGGCATGATTTCAGTATCGCTGTGGTGTACAGTTCGATCTCATAACTGTCTCAATAACAGGATCTCGGCCTCACTCAATCATTACTCTCCAGTCTCACTCACATGGATCACATATGCATAAATCAGTCGTAACAATGGTAAATATGCATATAGTTAACAATACTGAGTCTGAGGTATGAAATGATATGCTATAACAGGACTGGGTATATAGAATCAAGTAAATCACAAAATGAGACAGTAATATACGACCACTCAGGTCTCAGCATTTTCGGCATGAAGCCTAGCATTTATACTTAACATGATTTCTAACATGTTCACAATTACCACACTAATAGAAGCGCGGATATCAATCAGTAATAGCTACTAGATAATGCCATTAGATGAGCCAGGCCACAAATACTTGGTGCACGCCCGTCACTTGGCATGTGTGTCACCTCAATTATAGTCATAAATCATATAGCTCGGGGTTTCGAACCCTCAGAACCAAGTTTGGAAACGTTACTTACCTCAAAACCGGCTAAAAACCTAGCCTTCAATGCCTTTGACTCTAGACTGTGCCTCCGAGTGCTCCAAATCTACCAAAAATCAGATTCATATCATTATAATATGCCGAGGAATGAAGCCCATTCGAAAATTACCAAATTTACCCAAAAATCCCGAAATTGGTCAAACCTGACCCCCGGGCCCACATCTCGGAACTCGATAAAATTTACACCACAAAAATCATCCTCCTCCCATGAGTCTATACATACCAAGAACACTGAAATCGGAGTCCAAATGACCCCTCAAATTCCCATTTAAGGTCTCTTAATCACAAACCCTAATTATCCATTTTTAGCACTGATTTACCCCAATTTTCACCACTAATCAGACCGTTTATCACATATAAACGAGTTTTAAGTCCAAAATCCTTACCTCAACGAAGAACTACCGATTTCTCTCTTCAAAACTTTCAAACCCGAATAAAGATGGTGAAAGAATGACTAAAATTCGCTAAGGGCCCTTTTTATATGTTCTGCCCAGGGGTTCCGCACCTGCGGCCTAAATATCGCACTTGCAGTCCAAGGTGCGCACCTGCGAGAAAACACTAAAAGTCAAACTTCCGGACCTGCGACTCCATTTCCGCACCTGCGATACCGCAAGTGCGGCCCCACGTTCGTATCTGCGACCTTCACTGATCCAGCCAAATTCTGCATCTGCGGAGCCTTGTCCGCTTCTGCGGGCCCGCACCCGTGGTCCCCTATCCGCAGGTGCGGTCACACCAGCACCAGCATCATCAACTACTATTTCCAACTCAAAATCCTCTGATGGCTATCCGAAGTCATCCCGAGCCCGGAGGGATCCAAACCAAAAAAATACCAACAAGTCCCATACCTTTATTCAAACTTAGTCGAGCCCTCGAAACACCAAAAACAACGCAAAAACACCAAAAATTACATCAAATTCAAGCCTATGAACTTTGAAATTTCTAAATTAATCAAGGATGCCAAAACCAACCAAACCACATCCGATTGACCTGAAAATTTGCACATATATTCAAAATGACATTACGAACCTGCTCCAATTTCCGAAATTCCATTCTGACCCCGATAGCCTATTTTCCACTGCCGATCGAAAATCGCCAAAACTAACATTCGCCAATTCAAGTCTAATTCTACACCATACCTCAAAACTATATTCCGAACACACTCCTAAGTCCCAAGTCACCTAACGAAGCTATCCGAGCCATAAAATCTGCATTCCGAGGTCATTTACCTATAAGTCAACTCCCGGTTGACTTTTCCAACTATTAAGCTCATTTAAGAGGCTAAGTGACTTAATTCTCACCACGACCACTCTGAACCCGAGCCAACCAACCTAACACCACACAAAAATAGATGAACCACACAAGAAATGAAGCAGAAATGAGGCAAATGCTAAACTCTCGGAACGACCGGCCGGCCGGGTCGTCACACTCGACTAAGTTTGTATTATATTTTGGGACGTGTTGGTATATTTGGTTGAGGTTCCGAGGGCCTCGAATGGATTTCGGAAGGTTAACGGATCAATTCAGACTCGAAGAAAAGCTTATGGAATTGCTAGGGAGTAGCTGATAATTTCGCTTCTGCAGAAATTTCATCGCAAAAGCGACCTCGCAGAAGCGAGGAAATTGTCGTAGAAGCAACGGGAAAGGAAGTTGGACAGACGCTGGCTTGAACTCGCAGAAACGGACATTTCTGCGCACCTACGGAATCGCAGAAGTGCAAGTAAGAACGCAGAAGTGAAGCTAGCAGCTTGCTGGTTTTGTTTTCACAGAAGCATGAACAGTGATCGCAGAAGCGTAAATAGTGCCCGCAGATGCATGAACAGTGCTCGCAGAAGCGTGAACAATGCCCGCAGGTGCGAAACTGGGCAGCAACATAAGGACCAAAAATCAGTCACTTTGTCATTTTCGATTAAGATTTTGGAGCTCGGTTTTTGGGCGATTTTGGAGGAGCTCCTCACGACTTTGACTTGGGTAAGTGTCATATATTCTAAAGTGTTTATATTTCATGAATATATGATTATATTCATCGTTTAATTCGAATTTTAATGGAAGAAATCAAAATTTTGGCTAAATCTTCCAAAAACGAAAATTATGTCAGGTTCTGAGGGGCGGGCCCCACGTTGACTTTTGTTGACTTTTTGGAATAAAATTTTAAGTTGACGTATTATTATCCGGAATTATTTTTGACGAATTTTAATGAAGTTATACAATTAATTTGGATAGATTTGAGAGGTCCGGAGGTCAATGCAAGTAAGAAGGCAATTTTGGGATATCGACATAACTTCAAAAAGGTAAGTATCTTACCTAACCTTTTAGTAGGGGAATTACCGCTTAGGCATAGAGTCTTATGTTTCATTTGTGAAATGTGAAAAAAGACGTGTACGCGAGGTGACAAGTACGTACTCGGACTTATATGTGCAAAATTTATTGAGTTAAAGTCTTGGGCATATTGTGTAGTAAATTGGATAAGTGTTGACATTTATTTAATCATCTATTTGCCATGCCTAAATTCGCATTTGTTGAATTTGTTTTTATATGACAATTTGATGTGATTATTACTTGTATATTTATGTCAATTCCTTGAGTTTAATGGGTAGATATTTCTTGGAATTTAATTTCATTATGGATTTTCTGTCTGCAAATAATTAATTAAACAAGCTTAAGAAGAAGGTGTTAGCCTATGCGGAGTTATTTTTCCTCTCTTTTGTTGTTTGAACTTTTATATACATTGTGTGGAGAGGGCTATTTGTTGTGAAATTAATTGATTTTGTTATATCCTTGAAATTGGTTGTGGCCATTGGGCAAATTGTGATATGAATTGATTTTTTTTATTGCCGTGATAATATTCCGTGTAATTTTTGCGTTATTTGAATTAAAACTGCTCCTCCTTAGTAAATATAAAATTGCTTTCAAATAGTAAAATAATAAAAGTTTGATAATTTTGAGATACATAGAACTAAAATATGAATACCTATGTTAGATCTTCCTAAAAGATATAAATTTTGGCTACTCCAACTATACTCATTTTTTGATATTCCCAATTAGTAAATATGTGATACTTTGACTCATTATTTTGAGTTATTCTCAATCTTCATATAGATGAATAAAACTTTAATCATTCATTTGTTAGAGAAATTTGACAAGATTCTTCCTATGATCTTGCTAAATATATCAATATTAATTTTTTTCAAGAGCTTATTTATTTTATAATTTTAATTTATTATTTAATTTTAATTTTATAATTATTTATATAGACTCCTAAAATTAGTAAGAACTAAAATAAATGAATAGAGGAAAAGCTATTTAGTGCCCCAAATCCTTTCTTAACCCTAAACATTATTTTTCCATTAGTTTACATGAAAGCAAAATCCTTGCCCTTTTTGGTTTTCAGAAATTTTAAAAACTTTCTAGCTTCTTTAAAGCTCTGTATCATAAGAGTGAAAAATTCCCTATATCAATATCAGAAATTTTGTTAAAGCTTTTAAATAATTGGAAGCAACACGGTTTATTTTAAGCATGGAAAGCGCCAAGTCGATCCTTCATCGGCAGTAATCGTGGGGAAATATCAAAATTCTTAGGTTTTCTTCGTTTGTAGTTCTGACCCTCTTTTTTCTACTGCTTGTTATCCTTCGCTATATGAACAAACTGATATATAAGGATTCCTTTGTGGGAATTCTTCATTGGATCTTTTTGTCCTCTGTCAGTTTCTGGAATTAACTTTGTTTGAAAGAGCATTTCAAATTCTTGGAGTAGATTAGAAGTATAGTCAAATCTGAAGGTACCCGTGGACTGGAGGATTGCTTTTGGAGGTATATTCTAAAGGGGTTCATCTTAATTTATTTATCATTTTTATATGGATAATCATGGATTGGAAATCTACGGAACACAAACGAATACTTGCTTGGTTTGGATAAATTTCTTGATTTTGCGTTTAAGAATGCGGCTGTGGAAGATTCAATTAGATGCCCATGTCCTAAATGTGGCTTTGGCAGGTGGCAAACTAGAGAGATAGTGCAGGATCATTTGATTTGTAAGCCATTCCCTCAACATTATGTTATTTGAAATCTTCATGGTGAGAAACCGGTAGTAGAGCCTTCTGGAGATAGAGATGTTATGGAAGAGATGTTTCACCCAGAAAATCCAATAGAAACGATGATTAATGATGCATTTGGTCACTATAGGTACCAAGCGGCTGATGTAAGTATATATCAACCATTGGACTCAAATGAAATATCAAATGAGGGGCATAGAGAGGATTATGGTGACTTTCATGATTTTCTCTAAGATGGAAGTGAAACACTGTATGAAGGGAGCAAGTTCACAAAGCTAGAGTTTTTAATAAAATTGTACCATATAAAGGTCTATTGTGGATTAATTGACAAGGCAATGACTATGATACTAGATTTGTTGAGAGATGCATTTGAAGATGCCAAGTTACCTCCTTCCTTTTATGAGGCCAAAAAAATCATTAGAAAACTTGGCCTTGACTATACCAAGATACCTGGATGTCCAAATAATTGTATTCTATACTGGGAAGGTGATTCAGAATTGGAAGAATGTAAGCATTGTGGTACATCTAAATGAAATCCTAACAAGAAAAAAAAAAGCAAGCTGCAAAGGTTTTGCGTTATTTTCCATTGAAATCAAGATTGCAACGATTATTTATGTGTTGTAAGACTGTTGAACATATGAGATGGCATGCTTCAGGAAATAATGTTGATGGGTTGATGAGGCATCCAAGGGATGGTGAGGCATGGAAGATATTTGATCGGACTCATTCTGGATTTGCTTCGGACCCTCGAAACGTTCGCTCAGGCCTTGCTAGTGATGGTTTCAGTCATTTTGGAACAATGAGTACTACTTATAGTATTTGGCCAGCTTCTTGATTCCATACAATCTACCTCCTTGGATGTGTATGCACACCTCCTTCATCTTATCAATGATCATTCCAGGGAAGCACATACCTGGAAATAATATAGATGTGTACTTACAACCCCTCGTGAAGGAATTACGCGAGTTATGGAATGATGATGTAGAACTTTTGACTCATCATTGAATGAAAATTTTAGAATGCATGCAGCTCTTATGTGGACAATCAGCGACTTTCCTGGATTAGGTATCTTATTTGGCTGGAACACACATACTGGTTTTGCCTGCCCAACTTGTAACTTTGACACAGAACCTTGTCGTCTTCGCCATAGTAAAAAGTGGTGCTTTATGGGCCATCGACGTTTTCTGAGAAGAAATCACAGGTTTAGGTTGAACCGGGTACGCTTTAATGAAAGTACAGAGGAGAAAAATCCACCATTAAAATTGCCAGGGTCTGCCTTTTTGAGACAAATCGAATAAGGGAGAGAAGCAGAGTTGAATTGTAGAGGGAAAATATCTAGACGAGCAACTAAGAAATGGAACAAGAGAAGTATATTCTTTGAACTTCCTTATTGGAAATCTAATTTGTTGCGTCATAATCTAGACTTTATGCATATGGAAAAAAATATATGTGACAATATCATATATACGCTGCTCCATGATAAATTGAAATCAAAAGATAATATTAATGCCCGAAAGGATCTAAGAGAAATGGGCATAAGGCGTGATCTTTGGCCGGATGATAGTGGGAAATATCATCTTACTGTGTTTTCACCTATGACTGATAAAAAAAGAAGCTGGAACAAAAAATTTGTTCCTTACAACTTTGAAGAATATTAAAGTACCAGATGGCTACTCAAGTAACATTTCTAGCTGTGTTGATTTGGTACAGAAAAAGATTTTTGGGTTGAAAAGTCATGATTTCCATATTATTTTAGAGCAATTTCTATCATTGGCGATCTGCAATGTGTTACCCGGCCATGTAGTTGCAGTTTTGGTGGAGTTCTGCTCATTTTTCAAAGCCTTTTCGAGCAAAACCTTGAATGTTTCAAAGCTTGATAAGCTCCGAGAGCACATTGAAAGCACACTTTGCCACCTAGAGAGACTATTTCCTCCAACATTCTTTACAGTAAGGTTCATTTGTCTGTCCATCTAGCAGAGGAAGAAAAATTCGGAGGTCCAGTGCATCATCGAAACATGTATCCCGTCGAGAGATAAAACATTAACATTTCTAATTTGAAGATACTTGCATTCTGGTCACTTGAATTAGTTTGTACACTTATGGCCTATTATTTTTGTAGGGAGTTGGGACATTTTAAGTCCTTTGTATGGAATAAAGCACAACCATAGGGTTTTATAGCTGAGGGTTACTTAGCTGAAGAGTCTCTTACCTTTTGTTCTCGGTATATTGAGGATATTGAGACAAGATTCAATAGACCTAGGCGTGTTCGTGATGACCCAAACGTCACTGAGCCTTCTGGAACGTCCTTTATATTTCCTCAATTAGGTAGCATCAGCTTCGATTACATTCCCTTTAATTGATATGCAGAAACTACAAGCTCAACAATATGTGCTTCTGAATTGTGCAATAGTCACGCCATTTGTGGAGCGAGTAACTCGTACAAACTTTATATTCTTTATCATTGTAATGTTTGAGTAGGCTAGTCTTGTTCTTTAACATTAATGTAATTATTTCATATAGTGAGTTTAGACAGTACATAAGGAGGAGTTCAAGAAGAAGACCTTCACCTACAGAGATAGAGAAGAGAGTTAATAAAGAGTTCGTTGATTGGTTCCAAAAGCAGGTGAGTAAGTAATCATTAGTTATTGTTTACATTTGGTTTGAATGAGCAAAATTCACTAAGACAATGTGGTTTTGATTTAGATTATGAATCCAGATACAATAGATACAATGTCTATTGATCTAAAGTTTCTCGGGTCCATCGGTAGTTGCAAGACGTTTTACTGCATATAACATCAATGGGTCCAAATTTTGAACTTTGGCTCGAGAAGAAGGTCTAAGAACACAGAATAGTGGAGTTTTCTTAACTTCTAAAACATCATGTGTTGCAAGTAGTATTGGCGGAAATTTAAGACAAGCAGAGTTACCATATTATGGGAAGTTAGAAGATATTCTTGAGATTAATTATTATGGTCGATTCAAGGTTGTTCTTTTCAAATGTAGATGGGCTGATACTGCTCGAGATAGAGGGTATAAAAAGGATCGTTGGAACTTAAATTGTGTTAATTTTGATAGATTGATTCATACCGATGAACGTGAAGAACATGAGACTTACATCGAAGCATCTCAAGCACAAGTGGTGTACTATGTGGATGATGTTGTCAATAAAGGGTGGAGTGTTGCTATGCATCTAAAGCCAAGAGATCTGTATGATATGGGTGAAGAAGTAGTGGAAGATGTAGTATATGAGAATGAACCGTACCAAGAGCAAGAACTCGAGCAGCTTTTTGGTGATGGTGATGGTGATGGGTACAACTAGCTACAAACCATACAATTGATGATGTAGTAGAGTCAAATGTTGCTAATAACTTAGCAGCTGATACATACATGTTTGAATAGAAAATTTATTTAATATGTTGCTTTACCTGAAGGTAATAGTATTGCATAAGTAAGCAGTGTTTATTATATTTATTTGATGTATACGTATATCTAGAATGGTATTCATATTTGGTTTGAAGGCATATTTAGAAATAATAAGGTTAATTCAATCTGTTGTTCCTCACATGGCATCCAAGAAGAAAGGGAAAATCATAAATGTTGGAAGTTGCATTGCTTTGGATTTGGGACCATGGTCAGGTGCTTATAGTGCATCCAAAGCTGATGTACACTCATTTACTGATACCTTGAGGTATGCTTGTATGCTATAGCTAACCTTGTTTTGGATGGTTTTTCAACTTCAAATTGCAGCCAAGCATACAACGATTAGATTTTATTATAGGCTCTTAAACTTAGTTATCTTACTTTATCTGCTATAGCTAACTTTGTTTTGGATGGTTTTTCAACTTCAAATTGCAGCCAAGCATACAACGATTAGATTTTATTACAGGCTCTTAAACTTAGTTATCTTACTTTATCTTTAGTTTTTGGGAGCTTTATTTTTATTAGATTGTCATTATGTATTAGATGTACTGATTTCTTTTCCTTGAACCACATTAATGTTTTTTACTTTGTTCTCATCTCATAATTAACGACTCAAACTCCATACTTAAGATCTACTGGAAACCAGATAACTTTCTCTAGACGTGTTCACAATGTTACCTTTGCATCGGATGAGGCATTACCTGTCAAACCTCAGCTTTAAACGAAATTACTTTTCGAGCATATGTTGTTGCTTTCCAGTGGTCTGTTAAACTCTGCTTTTGTTGCTTGTCTTTATCCTTATTGACTATCAGATTAGTTTGGTACTCCACATGCTTTAATTTTACTCTCGTTCTTCTCATCCCTTCTTAAGCTATGCTTTTTTATGCAGGTGATAAGAATATTAACCTCATCCATAGAACTAATGGACCTCATAAAAAATGTGGACACTGTATTTCATTCAAAACCAACTGGATCATCTAAATCAGTGCTTAATGCCTATTCGTGAGCAATTACAGGTACTGTAACTTCTCTTCCTACCAGTTGCTTAATTCATTGATAGCAGCTGGTGCACTTTATGTTGATCTTTTCTCTTAGAGTTATTACCTGAAATATATTCTTATTTGACTGGTAGAAGCATCTTGTCAGCAAGTATCACAAGTAATTGGAGAAATGATGATCCCTGCATAATCTTATCTCCATTGTTCCATTGGTTTCCTCCTATGATCAAACTTTTTGATTTCATAAGTATCTTTTTGTTATGCTGAAGAGTTGTCAATAAATCCTCTTATGGAGTAGTTATGTAGAACACATTGTTGGCCAGGTTGCAACATACAAGTCATATGGCTGAAAATAGGAAGCCAAGGTCCAGTAGTTAGTACCTTGTTTGAGACTAAATCAGACACTGAGACCGTGTTATAGGCTGATAGCATCACATGGAGGTATAGTTGTGCCCTTTACTACCAGTTACCCGGTCAAATCAGGTTGTGCACCTTGATTCTTGTAACATATTAAAATGTTATTTATTAATTAATTTTACAAAGAAATCCTTTAGTTCCCATTAAACTCACAGTCCATCTTGGTGGCATGAGCTTATGGGTAAACTGTGAAAAAAGTTACAATAGTTCAACTTACAAACCAGCTCGCTGCAAGTCCAAAGCATGCTCTTTTGCCAAGTCTAACGCCTGTGAAGACTACTGCTTTTTCAGATCTCGATCACAACTGGATGCAACAACAATACTTGCCATATGATAGGTGAAAATCCCATGATTAATACTTCTACGTACGGTGCAGAAATTGCTGAGGATGTATTGGCCATTGGTTCAAAACCTGGCATTCTTGTCACTCGGCCACGATTTATTTTCAGTTGCCTTGACTCCTATCTATCGAGATGCTTAGCAAAAGGAGTCACATGTATTGAATTGAGGTCAGACTTCTCTATAATAACATCCTTATATAATAGCACTTCACCATATAAACCAAGTTTATATGGTCTATTAATGCATTGCGAAGTGCAAAATGAGTATCTTTGTCCTTAATTCTTCTGTGTCAAGCTAAAAATTCTTGAAATCGTTGATTTTCATCTACTGACATTTCTACTGTTGGAGGTGGACCTTCCAAATCATCTTGAATTGGTGCATTAAGATCACGCTCACAATAGATGTAGTCATTATATCATGAAGACAATCCAATCAGAAAATAATCGTATGGTTGAGGCGATGAATAATGCAACCGAGGCAAAAAAAGAAGTTTTAACTGTTCAAAAAGAAAAACTAAGAGTAAAAGAAATGAAAGAAGAAAATAAAGTTTTAATGATGGATGTGGATTCTATTGTCGATTCGACTCGTCGTGAATTTATGCGACAAGAACAACAACGAATAATATATAAAAGAAGTCAACAATATCCACAGTCACAATCACAACAATCCTCGGTCCTATTCACTTAATACTATAATGATTTTGGTGTATCTGAAAACGACATACATCCTTATTAAGTTATTATGCTTTTTACTGTACTTTCAATTTTTGTGTATTTTAATTTATTGTATTTTCAATTTTCATGTATTTCTAATTTTAATGTATTTTCGTTTAATGTATTTTCAATTTTCACTTTTTAATTTTAGCAACATCTAATATTTTAAATTCGCACTTTCCAATTTGAGCAACATCTAATATTTTATATTTGCACCATTCATTTTTTGAGATGATTATATATTTTGTACAATTATAACTTATAATAAAATTAACTTAAAATTTTACATAAATATAATAAATGTACGAAAATTAATTTATCAAAATTATACGCATGTAAAATTAATATTATAAAGATATTACATAAACATAATTAGGTATATATAAAGAGATGAATTAAATGAGTTAAATAATAAAATAATACTCCCTCTGTTCCAGTTTATGTGAACATATTTCATTTTTGGTCCGTTCCAAAAAGAATGAACCCTTTCTAAATTTAGTAATAATTTAGCTTAAACTTACTATTTTACACTTAATGAGAAGCTTTTATAACCACACAAATACTATGGGCCCCTTTTTGACTTGTTTAGGACCACAAATTCCAAAACTCATTCATTTTTTCTTAAATTCCGTGCCCAGTCAAACAGATTCACATAAATTAGAATGGACGGAATAATAAAATATGCATGAATAGTAACGAGGGAGATGAATAGTGTCCCCATATTTGAAGAAACACTATCCATCCCCATTTTGGGAGCAAAAATGAAAGAGGGTTGGAGCTTCTTTATAGCAAAACTTGCCCCGTTACGGAGAAATGGGGAGGTTTGGAGATGGCCTAAATAAGATTCATATATAGCAGGTAATCTGGATGGAATAACGTGTCATAAAAAATCTTAGTGTGACATGCTTAAACAAAGAAGCACCAACGCAGCAACAACACACTAGAAAGATGTAAAAGCTTTACAACTTGGAAAGAAAGCACTTCACATGATCGGGAACTTCGAATGCAGCAGATACAGGAAGGGTGTTTCAATTCGATAGTGGTGACACTTATTTCCAACTTCACAAAACTTGAATAAACAAAAGACAAACAGGTTTCTTTATTATAACAATGTTACAAGATGATTGGACTGCAGAAAAGATGAGATGCGGTGACAACATATGAAAGAGCATTCTATTTGTCCATGATCCCAGTCTCTCAGCAGTCAGCACGGTCAATGTCCGGATTATTTCCTGCAGAAAGGAGGAAAGTTAAGGAGTAAAAAAAAGTAGAAGTGTTGCAGATAATTCTTTGCCTAGAAGGGAATCTGTTAGTGGTTTGGAAGAAATTTATTTATACTCCAGCAGAAGATTACATCTTGTCTAATACCATAGAATTCAATATACGTTACTCCCTCCGATCCAAACCTGTTTGACTGAGCACGAAGTTTAAGAAAATAAAAAATTTTGAAATTTGTGGTCTTAAACAAGTCAGAGAGGAGTCTATAGTATTTGTATGGTTATAAAAGCTTCTCATTACGGGTAGAATTGAAAATTTAAACTAAATTGTTTCTAAATTTAGAAATTGGTCATTCTTTCTAGAATGGATCAAAAAGAAAATAGGTTCACATCAACTAGAACGGAGGGAGTAGAATATAGAGATATGTTGTTTCTATTCTTAATCATGCCCCAACCATATGTTTAAGCAGAAAACAAGAAAAGAACTGAATAATCACCATAACAATGCTTATAGAACAAGAGCTCGAATTCTATATTGTGTTATGACAATATAGAAGAACAACAATGTTCCAGAATATGTCATGGAAAAAACAGTTAAATTATGGAATTTCATTGATTACTCTCTCAAGAAATATATCATGCAGGACATTTAACTAAGTGAAAGACGTATCATATAAAGTTAGATGTGGTTTTATTGGGATCTCTACCGAAAATGAAACCAACTGGACATGAATGTAAACACATAAGCACTTACTGAAGACTACAATGGAGAAAATAATTTCAAGAAAAAAATAACTTAACTGACCTTTTAACTACACTGAGTGGCCCTGGAATCAGTTGACAAATACAATGAGCTAGAATTTGATGATCTTCGGAGAATGCATCTTTTGTTTCTCTGAGGATTTGAGTGCTTTCTTTTTTTCAGCACCAATAATTAGCTCGTCTGCTTAAACTCAGATAGCTCAGCTGGTTCACTCTCAAGATTAGGACACTTAAGAACAAGTTTCCTGAGTTTTGGGAAGTGAGCTCTTGTAGCCTCCCAACGTTGGAGGTCATCGTTTTGAATCCACAAGACCTGCAGTTCTCGAAAATCACCGTTCACCGGATTCCACAATCTCCCCGTGAATGCATCTTTTTTCAACTTTAGGACCTTAAGGCATTCCAACTGCCCCAGTTTAGTCGCATCGTTCCAATCTAACATTGTGTTAGACAAAGTTAACTTCTTAAGCTTGAGTAGAAATCTGAATAATGCTCTTGGAAGCTGAAGAGCATCACTAGTGCAAGGATCAACACCTATCAGTTTCAAATTCTCTAGACAGTTAAACCCTTCAAAAGTGCTGAATCCATCCTTGTTAGTTTGAAGAAAATCTTCTATCCGGCCTCGCATACTCATTTTTTTCAGATTCCGAGCATTCCTAAGCACAACTTTGTTGCAACTTTCTGGTGCAACAATAGAAAGGGTTTGTAGGCTGGAACGACCTTCACCCTTTTGGGTAGAAGGGAGTGGCAATTTTGCAGGTTTGTTGGTTTGGAAATGCCTCAACTGTGAAAGGTTCCATATATTTGCTTTTATGTTTAGAGTGGGCTCCGATGTACTTGTATTAATTATAATCGATTGTAAATTCCAGAACTTACCAAAGAATGCAGGAAGTTCCTTGAAATCGCCTGAGATTGAAATATACCTCAGATGAAACAGTTGGTTAAGATACTTAGAGGAGGGAATTTTAACGGGCTCAATTTTCAAGACCCTGATCAGTGGAAATGCTTTGAGGACGAGTTGGAAATTGTCAGGAGCAGAAAACTCGGATTGTTCTTCCGAGGAAAAACATAAGAAAGATCTAACATGTTCTGCAGTAGGTTTTGTGGAGATAAAATCAGACAGAGCAGAGAACTCAATATGCAATCGGCGAGAAATATCTGGATCTCGTATGGATGGAAGACCCTGATCGGGTGTCAGACGTAGTTCTTGAAAAACCCTTTCGTTATTTACTTCCATCTTGTAGAACTCATAGAACATGTCGTTACATTTGACCTTTTTTATTGGTCCAGTAATCTCTCTCGATAGTGTCACTAGATACCTCTCCTCGAGCTTCCCCAAATAACTCTCTGCTATCTCCTCGAGGGTATTCCGGGGGCTGGACCTTATTAACCCCTCTGCGATCCACAAGCGAATCAATTTCTGAGCAGGGATATCATAGCCTTTAGGAAAAGCCAGGCAATACAAGAAGCACGCCTTAATTTCTGTGGACAAACTTTTGTAACTGGTTTCCACAATTTTCCAGCAGCTGGTAGGGTCATTCTCTTTCACAAGGTGCTGCCACACATTGTCCTCGATTATTCCCCAATCATATTCGGTCGGATGAACCCTTAGTAAAGCTTCAGCAATTACCACTAATGCAAGTGGTAATCCGCTACATTTCCTAGCAATACTTTTTCCAGGTTTTACTAAGTCATCGTGACACCTTCCACTGCCGAAAACTCTCTTTTTCAGTAACTGATAACTTTCATCCGGAGTCAAAAATTTCAGATCATAAGGATGTTCACTAAAATAGCTACCTACATCTCTGAGGCGAGTGGTCATCATGATCCTATGACCTTTCTTGTTTTCTGGGAGAACGTTTTTGACAAAATCCACAAGGTCTCTTGCCCATACATTGTCCAAGACAATGAGACATTTGTCTTTTTCAGTCACAAACTCACGTATTACTTTAGCCAATTCTTTCCCATCATTACAGCGAAATTCTTCAGTGTGTCCCGTGAATTTGAGAATCACAAAAAAAATTTGCTTTAGTTCGGTTGACTGGCCGACAGAAACCCAAACGTTCTTGGTAAATTCAGTTGTAACCTGAGAATCACTCCATATTTTTCTTGCCAGTGTGGTTTTGCCAAGTCCGGCCATACCCACAATAGGGACAAACTCCACATCCTCTGATCCTTCAATAAGTCGTCTGATCACATACTTCGCTTTGTCATCAAAGCCAACCACTTGTTTAACCTCCAAGAAAGTATCCTGTTAAGATGATCAAATAGATTAGATATCAAAACTCAAAATTGAAAATCCACTCGAACAACCATTTCAAGTTATTTAATAGCAACGAAAAAGAGTTTTAAATTTCGTGTTATGCTGATATAAGATGAAACTACCATGTTTACATGGTGACTAATTACAAATCCAGCAGTTCACTTGTCTTCCAAAATCAATTTCCAGAGTAAAACTTTCCAAAAAGTGATGATTAAGGGTAAATTTTATAAAAGGTCAAAATAGCTACGTATGTCTTTTTTTCCACTAAAGTCACACAATTTTGTTTTATAACATAAAAATCATAAGGCTTTTACAATAGTAACAAAAGAGTCGCAATGCCGGAAAATCAATCCTTCCAATTCACTAAAAAATATTTTACTGGTTTAAATTGCCATATCAGTGTGGATATTTTTCTTAAAATAAAAAAAATACAAAAGGTTGATTGCGTTAGTCATTAGCTTCCCAATATTGAATAATAATTGTAACTAAAACTAAATAAGAATAGCAAAGACGAAAAGAAAGGTTAAATATATGGAGATGTATATCGAAGAACGGATAACTGTTCTTCATATATAGGATATGTGCTGAATATTTTCCTTATATATAGAAGTATAAAGGTGAATGGAGTTTTTACAATGAAATTATAGCGTGTTTAGCCGAGTTTAAAAAATCTAGCTTATTTTGAGGCTTTTCTCAAAAGTAACTTTGGTGAGAATCATTTTGTGTTTGACTAATTAATTTGAAAAGTACTTCTGAGAAGCTGAGCTTTTAAAAAATATTTTTAAGTGTATTTTTCTCAAAAGTGCTTTTCAAAAATATATTTTGGGGAGAAGCTACTTTTTTCTGGTTCTCCAAAATAGTTAATTGATCTATTCTTTGACCATCTTTCATATTTTTTTGATTCATCAGCCCATAAACTGTAAAAATGTCTAGAGAGTTTTGTTAAATCCTATAAAAGAACATATATTATATCATTCTACTTTTACTGGTAACTTTTACATGACATTTAAAAAAATACAAAAAATTAACCGAAACGTACCGATGCGGAAGAGAAACCGACATGATTAGTACGATTTCGAAAAGTCTAATTTTGATTATACATAATAGAATAACCGAAAAATTAGTATGGTTATAAAATAACCGGCCGAACCGAACCATTGACACCCCTAATATCACTTATAAACTAAATTTGAAATTTGAGATTGTAAGTTATTATTTTTAAACTAATTACCAATGAAATGTTAAAAAAATTTTACCTTTAAATATGCAAAAATGACTTGAAAAATATATAACAAAAATGAGTTTCGCCAAATTGAGTAGTTCTAGTAAAATTTCAATACAAACAATAATATAAGTAATTATAAAAGTGAAAGAAAGAAGTAAAGGAGATAAAGGACGGTATGAAAACATATATTTTAATTCTTACTAATTGAGGGACATTTCTGATTTTTTTTCTTTTTGTTGAAAATCTTGTAAACCTAACTCATTTTGTTTCTTGATTTGAGTCAAAAGAGTTCACTGTCCCATTCGAAAGGTGCAAGAGATATTGTTTTTGAAATCCAAAAGGTTCATTTGTTTACACAAAATAAAAATTTGTGTCTTGACCATTCAGATTTCACTTGTTTGTATTAGTTGGTACAAATTTTAATTATTCAGATGTAGATCATCATTAAGTGTATTTATTTTTTATTTTTACAATTACTTAATGGGTCTAAATAAATATGAATAATTAAAAACTATAATAAAGTTGTAATGTCATTTATATGAGATCCATCCACTTTCACCGTTAATCATCGCCACCTAACATTATTAACTACCACCAATGCTATCATATTTGTCCACCATTATCAACTACTGATATCCACCATCTAAAACCACTATGCGCATCCACAACCACCATCGTTAATCACCATACTCAGTCATCACCACCAATAGCTACTATTTACAATCATCGCCATCAATCACTATTTCCACAATAATCATCAATCACTTTCAGTAATCACCACCATCAGCCATCATTATATTATGCACACTATTATTATCAATACCACCAGCATAAGCTATCACCCGCATCCACTGCATATAATTATCACCCACCACCACCAACTACCGCTATCAACTATCACCTTTAACCACTATTTCCCACAACCACCATCATTAGTCAATACCACCACTAGCCGACATTCCGGTCAGTACTCACAACAGTCACTGTTAGTCACATCATCACCAACCATCATATAATTTTAATAAGTATCACGTTGCATTAAGTTAATTAGTATTTTATATTTATAAAAGATAAGTTCTATACATTCAGAAATTGAGAAAATATATAGTCTTGATCATTTAATATTCAGATCTTAATATATCTTAATATTGAGATATGCCTTTAGATTCAGATATTTTAATCTTAATATGTGTCTTAATATTCAGATGTGTATTTTGATTCAAATATTTAATCTTAATATTCAAACATATATTTAGATCTTAAGGTTTTAATCTTAGCTAGTGCTTGGAATTTGAATATAGATTTGGTTGAAATTTCAAAAAAGACACTACTAAAAAACGGCCAATTTCCGACAGAAAAAGTAGTCGTAAATTCCCGAAGGAATCCGTCGGAAAATACATAATTTAATTTTTAATAATAGTTACGATTAATATTCCGTCTATATCCGTCGTAAATTTTGCGTCTATATCCGTCGTAAATTTTGGCGAAAAATTCCGTGTCACTGTTATCGACCAATTCGGTCGGAAATATTTAAAAAAAAATAAAGCGACCGATTTGGTCGGAAATATTTAGTAAAACGAGGTTGACTGATTTGACCAAATTACCGACCCAATCAGTCAGAAAGGTTTTTTAAAAACCCTGCCAGCAAACATTTTTCTTTTCCTTTCTCTCTTTTCTTCCTTTTCTCTTCTCTCTCTCTCACTCAAACTCCCTCCACCCAAACCCGCCGCTGCCACCAACTACCGCCACTCGCCGGCGTTGCTGAAGCTCCATCGAGACCCTCCACTACCAGGTAAGTTTCCCTCATCTGATTCCATGATTTTTTTTTAGTGTTTTCCATGGATTTTCTATCTTTCCTTTAACTTTTTATTTCTTCCTTCCTTTTTTTTTCTTTTCTGTATATCCTTTTTATTATATCGATGATGTGATTTATACTTGTTTTAGAATGATTTATTTTGGATTTTTTCCATTATTGGGTTAGAAAATATTCAGCTACTCTACAACCCTAGACCACATTCTTTTTGTTTTGGGAATTTCAACTAAAAAAAGCTGATTGACTACCAACTTTTGGATAATGGTACTGAATTAGCTTTTATTTTTGGATTTTGGATTTTTGCTTTATTTTTCTTATTTAGAAACAAACTGAGATTCTTAAGTTTCTGCTAATGAATTAGCTTTTATCTGTATAATGATAATTGTTTGCTCTTTTGTGATCTTGTTTAGTTGGGCTCCTCTTGTGGTTGGATCCTCTCATGCTTGAATGGGTGAAAACTTTAGATTATTATGCACTATAATTCAACTCAGTAGCATAATAAAGTGAGTCACAGAACTCGAAATTACAACCATTTGAAATTTTGAATCTTAGTTTGTTGCTAAATTCATGGATCATCTGTCATCTTCTCTCTTTTGAATATACCAACTTTTGCATATCGCTTTATTTTTCTTATTTTTAGTTAACTTTATTAAATATTATAAGGCTGAGATGACTTTTAAAGATTCATTTAGTCAAATCTAACTTATTTGGAACTGGCATATAATTGTTGTTACTCAGCTTTTAAAGATGATTTCTTCTCTTCTTGAACTTGTCAAATCTACTGGTGCTACTCAGCTTTTCTTCAATCATTTATATGTCTGAATTCGGATCACCAAAGTAAAATGTTAAAAGTTGTTTTGTGCCTGTGATACTGATTACTTTTATTGGTTGTGTAATGTCCGTTACCAACTTGAGATTTGTTCTTTATTATTATGTTAAAACCTGGAAAGAAATGGGATAGAAGAAAAGCAGTATACATTTTTTGTTAACTTATTATCAATGAAATAGTTGTCTTTTCCTATGTCTGTTCTATATATATGTACTTGTGTGTATTTGTTAGAGGAAAAAGTACTTATATTCTCTTTTTGTCTTATGCTGGTGGTTGAAAGTTTTTAGGTGGATAAATTATATGTTTAGTTTAGTTACAAGTCTGTCCAGTGAACTAAGCAGACTAATAATTTGGTTTTTTTAATTTTAACTGCGCATTCTGCGCTGCTAATGTTGAAAAGGTTGTACCCTTATGGCTTTTTTTCTTACTATATCTTTGTCTTTTCCCCCTTTTTATATAAATCAATATTTTGAAAGTTCTTGTGTAAACCAAAACAGCCATCACAACTTTTAGCATGAAACTTCTTGGTAATCTTGTCACTTTTAGGCTCTTTGTCCATTTAGCTTCATTCCATGGTCAGCATGTGTGTGTGGAATATGGTGATTAATTACGATAATGAAGCTTATGCAGAAAAAGAAGAATTCCCTTTTATTGTATTTAATGAAGCTTATGCAAAAAAAGAAGAATTCCCTTTTATAGTATTTAATTATTCTGTTTGACTTGATTGTTTTTTCCCCTTAATTATGTTATTTTGTGATGGTTATAATTGAAATTGGTGCTTGATGTACGTCCTTTAAGAATAAGAAAATGAATTGTCTATGTGTAAATAATAAATTATTGACATATACTTTCCTAATTAACTAATGAAATTTAGGTATAGTGTTTTGCTTATGCTCAGTCCTCAGTTGCTTGTATCAAAATCACAGTAATCTGGATTTCTTGTACTAAACCTATTGCATATCCTTATTATTTGATATGAGTAATAGAGGAGACTGGGTGGAGACGCGTGCGTCAGATACATATATAAAATTCTAACTTAATAATTATTTATGGTTTATTAATATTAGTTTATTTACATGATAGTTATGTTTTTCATTTAAGGAAGATTATCATAAAAGGTTGGAAGAATGGCAACAAACTCAGCCTCCTTCAACTCAACCAACACCTGATGATTTGGCTTCATTGTGAACAGAGGCAGCGGGTGGAGTAAACAAAGGTAGAGTCTACGGACTAGGAGTACATCGACCTACAGGTCATCCAAACCCACTCTTAGCCAATTCTTCTACTCAAAATCAAGAACAGATGGAAGATATGAGAAATGAAATTCGTGAATTGAAGCAACAATTGGACTCCCAAAACGGAACATTTGTTAAGATGCAGAAATTCATGAGTAAACATAGGCAAGATTTATCTGATGATGAACAAACTGAATCTGATGTGTAGTAGTTTAGTTGTGATGTTTTGGTGGATTGCTAAACTTGATTGTGAGAGACAACTTTATGTATTGTTAAACTTTATGTGGGCTACTATTTGGATGTTTTTATGCCCAAAATTGTTAGGTTTAATGGTTGGTGTTAATGTATGGTTGGTTTAGATTGTTGATAATGTATTTTTGGTTGCTATTTTTTGTTTGTACTAGTTTGACATGTGGTGTAGCTCGAAATTGGGCAGAGTTCTGCCAGTTTTACACAAAATTCCGACGGAAACGGTCGGACAACTGCCCAAATTTAACCATAAATTCCCAGATTTTCGACCGATTTGGTCGAAATTTTTTTTTAAAAAAAAGTTAATATTCAAAAAATTTCGACAGATTCCGTCGGAATTTAATTATTAATTTCTGACTGATTCGGTCGGAGAAGTTAAAAACAAAAATATATATTCACAAATTTTCGACGGATTTCGTCGGAAATTAAATAAAATTTAATTTTTAATTATTTGTTTCCGACAGATTCAATCGGAATTTTTTTTTAAAAAAATTAAATTTTATTCAATTTCCGACGGATTTCGTCGGAAATTAAATAAAATTTAATTTTTAATTATTAATTTTCTTTGTCTGACCTTTTGACATTTGCGACCACTTTGGTCGGAAATCACCGGCCGATTCGGTCGGAAATTGTTTTCTGACCGACCAATTTCGGTCGGAAAGTAGTCGGAAATACGTGATTTCCGACCGATTTCCGACCGTTTTGGCCGTCGGAAATCTGCCATTTTCTAGTAGTGAGAGTTTCTGAAGTTGTGTTGAAAAATAATTTTTGAAAGTTGAAGTTGTGTTTGGACATGCATTTTATTTGAAAAAAAATATTGAAATTTTGCGAGTGAAAGAAAATGTTCACCCAAAACTGCCCAAAACCAGTTTATTTCAAATTCTTTTTCAAAATTGAACGTATTCCATGAAATAATAAGCTTTCCGATTTTTTTTTCTTGAAAAAAAGTAACCAAAGTTTATGGCCAAACTAAACGGGAACTTAGTAAAAACAAATAAGGCTCAAGTAAAATTTACTCTAAATATATAAGATCTTTGGGAAGTATTTTTATAGGGGGTACTGTAAAAGGCATCTGTGGACTCTGATCAAATTCGAATGAGTCTATGATTTGAGTCAAGAAGAATAAAATAATATTCCGTGTCAAAACAAGAATATTACTAAGAGAAACACAGAATTACTAACTGTTCATCTTCATATCAATTGTCGTTCTTCTCTTTTTGAATTTGAGCTTATTCTTCTATTGTGCTGCTAAATTTTTCTTACATCAGCTCATCTCTAATCAATAAATTGGATTATTATTATTGTTGCGGTTGTTGTTATTATTATTTCGACATTAATTTGACATTATTTTATTATTAGTTCGTTCTAACAAATTGGTATAATTTTCTATTTGAAAACAAATAATTTTAATATTCTTATTTACCATCTATAGCTTACATAAATATTACTATAACATACTCAAGAACAAAAGTTTTGAGACTTTTTTTTTTCGTGTCGAGTAAAAGTAATATATCAACCAAATTAGAAAAGAGGAAGTAAACATATGTTTTCAAGATCGTTGGGGTTTCAGGCGTTACCTGAGGCTCCCGTGCAACTGTTCTTTGTTGACCAAGCATTCGTCTGGGCTGGAGAGCTTCTGGATTATGTATGCGAATTTCCTTCACCCTATTGCGGATGTCTTTGATATCCTTTGCAAGATTCCTAAATTTTTTGGTATGTGGAAAAGTATAAAAAGCTTTCTCCGCTACATTTCTCTCTTCATGCAGCTTCGCCTGAACCAGGAATTTTTCAACGACGTCCTCAGCTTTATCCACTTGAATTCGGATCTTCCTGACAAAATCTTTCCAGAAGCTGCTGTTGCTTTCCTCTACCGCGGCATCACTTAGGAAGGCATTTAGGCTTCGAACATCTTCAAGCAGATTATCGAGCTCTCCTTTTGCACCTGCAATCAGCTTCACATTTTCAGTGACTAGCTGCAACAGGTTCTCCACCAGAAAATTCACCACCGTATCTGCCATGTTCTGTCTTTCTTATGTAACCAAAAAAATTTAAATGGAGTAGTGGGGATGGTTAATTTCTTCAACTCTTTGCGAGGAGATCTTCTTACATTAGCTGTATATAAAGAAGGTTGGATATTATGGAGTGTGAACATCTAATTTTGAATGAGGATGATTAATTTAGATATGTACTTGTTACTTATTTATAATTGACTTCTCTTCCGAATTATTAAACCCAGTTTTTTTTTAAATATAAATTCTAGCTCACCGCAACTATTTAGTAAACCAAGTCTTTGTCTGTACTTATTTTTTAATCACCACCAATAATTTAGCAACTCTAATGACAGCTGGTAGCCAATAAAAGTTCTTTTCAAGCGATGCCCTTTGTCTCTGGTCTTCCCAATTTAGTTTTCTTTACAATTCCAATTCTCTTTTCTCCTGCACTCTATTTTGTTTAAGAGATAATGGAGAAGTTCTTTGAGTTTTTCTCCCCATCAGAAGAGCAATCTTAAAACATAAAATAAATCGCGGTGCCAGGCAACATCACATGAACGGACTAAATAGAGCGTAGATGTTAATTTTAAGCTGGCTTAGGGAATAACCAAATACGCTCCCTACTAAAAAACTGGCAAAATTCGTTCGGTAGGAAAAAAACTCCGACCGAAATCGATCGGAAATTAAGTAACTTGGTCGCAAAAATCAAAGAAATTGGTCCCACAACAAAAACATATAAATTCCGACCGAAATCGGTCGGAAATTGGTCCATATTTGACCAAGACCTGGTCATACTTGTATATAATCTACAAAAATAATTTTTTATTAAATTTTTTCAAAATTTCCGACCAATTTTGGTCGGAATATTTGAAATTAGTATTTCCCGCCCAAGGCAATTGGTTTTTAATATAACAAAAATTATATATATTTAAATTACCAACCGGAATAAGTTGCAATTAAATATTTCCGACAGAGTTCGGTCGGAAAATCAATTTTAAAATAATTAAATATAAATTTAATAATATTACTGACCGAATTCGGTCGATTTTTGTCAACCTTATATAAATAGCTTTCAAATAAACAATATTTCGGTCGGTATTGGGCCGGTCAAACGGTCAAAATTTTTTAGCTTTTCCGACCAAAATCGATCGGAAATCGGTCGAAAAATTTGCAATTAGACTAGCCCAGACGGGATTTTCCCCCATTTTCGTCTTCTAACTCTCTCTCTTCTATCTCCCATCCATCTCCCTTTCCCACAGAATTTTGGGGTCTGAACCCCACCCAAATTCAAGTCACCCACCTCCAAATAACGAAGCCCCACCTCTCCTCTCTCATGCCTAAGCCGCCGCCACCACTGCTCCGCTCCTCCACCACCACCACTGCTGCGCCGTCACCTTCACTACCACTGCTTCGCCACCACTGCCATTGTTGTTCAAGGTTAGTAATCTACCTTAACTATTAGATTTTTAATTTGTAATTTTCAGAATTTAATTTTATGTAATCATTTAGGATTTTTTTTATATTTAGGATTTGTGTGACTAAATATGATTTTTGAACTACATTAGATTTAGATTTAGAATTGAACTACCTAAAATTATAATTTTTTAGGGTTTTTGGTTTGAACTACATTAGATTTAGAATTAAGGTATAAATTATGAATTTAATGTATAAATTATGAACTACTTTAAATTATGAACTTATGGTTCTTAATAGAATTCAAATTAATGATAGAACTACCTTAAATTATGAACCTTGAGTTAGTATAATTGAATTAGTTTAATTTAGAGGACAATATTATTCTATTAGTGTACTAACAAATTATAATTAATTAATTATGGTAACTATACTTAACTAATTATGTTTAATTAATTATGATTAACTGATAATTAGTTAATTAGGGCTTAACTAATTATGCTAGATTAATTGAGTGTGCTAACAAATTATAATTTATTATGCAACTTAATTCTATAAATTAATTTAAATTATGATAAATATAACGTGTAAATTATTTATTCTTTATGTAGATGGAATATCGTAGTTGGATGTATAATAGGAATTATCCTAATCTTCGGTTTTTTAGGGAAGAATTTATAGAAAGGGTTAAGGAATTTATTACGCATGCAATGTCACTTGAACCGTTTCGGATTGGAGGGATGATTAGGTGTCCTTATGTGAAGTGCAAGTGTTTGCATTTTTTTGGATCGGAGGATGTTATGACTCATCTTTATAAAAAAGGGTTTATGGATTATTATTTTGTGTGGACTAGTCATGGAGAGATTGATGGTAGTGATGGTGTATTTCATAACGTAGTTGTTGGTGAAAGTAGTAGGTCGGTCGGGAATAGCGTTCAACATCCTAGATACCATGAAATGGTTGCGGATGCTTTTGGGATGCACTTCGATTTTGAAACCCATGAAAGTGTTGAACAACCTCCTAACGAAGAGTCAAAATATTTTTATGAACAGTTAGAGGCCGTTAGTCGTCCACTAAGGGAAGGGAGTATGCACTCTCAGTTGTCTGTTGCGGTTAGATTATTAAGTATCAAATCAGATACCAATATTTCTCAAGCGGGAATGGACTCTTTCATTGGCCTTATGAGTGAACTAGTTGACCCAACTTTCAACATACCTGAAAATTTCTATAAGGCTAAAAGATTGGTTTCTAAGTTAGGACTCTCGTCTACTTGTGAATATACATACTTGTGAATATACTTTCTCACTTATTTAACGCTACATGTAGGTCAATAATCCAAACAAGGGTGTTAATGAATTTTTGAAAGACATATCTTGGGGACATGTACCTACGGTTACGACTATGTTTAAGTATTGTGTGAATGGTTACAACTTTCACACCGAGGAATGCTCCAAGTATAAAAAAAAGTAATAACAGTGGGGTGTGTGTCAAAGGTGGTGAAGGCAACCAGGATGGGGAAAATGATTATTATGGTGTGATAAAAGAGATTCTAGAATTGTCATATTCAGGTTGGCCAAATAAGATGATCATACTTTTCCGATGCAAGTGGTTTGACCCAACACCTAGAAGAGGTACAAATTACACTCGCAATACAACATAATTGAGGTTAATAAAAAGAGGGAGTATGATCGCTATGATCCTTTTATAATTGTAGAAAAAGTTAGGCAAGTGTACTATGCTCCATATCCATTGCGGAAGGATAAGGCTAATTCGTTGGTTGTAATCAAAACAAAGCCTGTTGGTAGGGTGGAAGTTGAGAATGTGCTAGATGTTGCTAACCAAAACGACACCTCAAGTATTAACCAAATGGTGGATGATCAGTTAGAAAATGACTTGGGGCATCCTCAACGCATTTTAGAAGAAGTTGATAGGGAGGAAATAACAATCATAGAAATTAAGGATGAAGAATCACCTAATGAAAATGAAATAAGTGAAGGGGAAGGATTTTCAGACGAGGAAGGATACGTCGACGAAGACGACTAGCATGTTAGTTTTTTCAAGCGCTCTCAACTTATATATATTTATATTCTCAATTCTAACATTTTCTTTAATTTATGCAGATGACCGGTAGGGGTCGAGGTAGGTCTAGGAAGGATAAAAGGCCTATTGATCATGATGATGGTGCTACACCCTCTCTTCCTTCCACTTCACACTTGCATCCCTTTGCTGCTGATGGCCGACAGCAATCTTCTAGGCATACATCTATTCTACCACATCCATCTACTCATCATACTACCCGCCATTCGCCCTCCCGGCAGCATTATTACCATTCTCCGCCACAGGGCTATACCCCGTTTCCTCCATATTATCCTACATGTAGTTACATGGGTCCATCGAGTCAGCAATCACAGAGCCATGTGGTACGCCCGTCATCTGCTCCATTTGCTTTATCACCAGCTGGATCGCATCCATTTAGATTTCAGCCGGCCGGATCGCGGGAGTTGTCTGGATCAAAGCAGGGGTTTAGATCGATGCAAGGGTGTGGATTGCAGCCATCTTCATCAGGGACCCTGTCTCGCTCTCCACGGAGTTCATCTCCTAGCATTTCTAGACTTCGTCTTCGGGATAGTAGCACTGAGCCAGATGCCTCCCTTTCTGCGCACGCTTCACATTCGTCGGAGGATGATCATCCAGATGAAGTGCGGTATGATCGTTATCATAGGATGATCATTAGGCCTAAGGGCAATGGGTGGGATTTATTTATTACTTATTTATTTTTCCTGAATTATAATAGCTACTCTTGTTTATTTAATGTAATTACTATGTTGCAGGTTCATACTTAATCATCAGGTTACAAAGACAATCACTGAAATTCTTGGCCGGTTGTATAATGCACCCTATCCGACTTGGAGTGACTTTCCACCGGATATCGTACAATAAATGTTCAACCAATTTAAGGTTTTAATAAAATTCTTATCTATTTAAGCATTATATTAACAATATTTTCATCTAACTTTACATACTTTATTTGCAGACTACGTGTGCCTGGGAGGACTGGTATAACAGTGAAATTTGTGCAAATTTGGAGTACAAATTTTGTAAAAGACTATTTGATTCCTTCTCCTCCGCTCGAAAGAAGAAAAAGAAGCCTTCATGGGTTATACCGCATTTATGGGAGGATCTGCAAAGGTATTGGACCACCGAGAAATTCGAGAAGAAGAGTGAACTGGGAAAGAAGGTCCGGGCATCTGAGAAGGGTGGCTCCTTGAACTGTGTGGGTGCAAGGAGCATGGGTGTCACGACCCAAAATCCGACACAGGTCGTGATGGCACCAAACACCGGAGTCAGGCAAGCCAACAGTTGTTTACTAGTGAGTTACCCTTATTTGACATACCAACCCCACACTTATCAAATTTTTAAACCTCGGTCATTTAATTAAAAACGGAAACATTAACCAATTTAAATAAATACAACCGAAATGATCATGATCCAATATATACAGCTCAAAATAAGAGTCTACTATGTGCATGCCAGGAACTAGTGTCACAAGTCAATAGGCAATCTAGCAGAATATACAAAAGATGATACAGGCTGTACTACTGTCTGAAAGATGTAGACAGAAACAAACAAAAGATAACTCCATAGCCCAGCTTAGGATCACCAAGGAAGACAGCTCACCGTGGAGTCAGGTCCAGAAGATATATATATCAAGCTCCGGCCGGATAACCAGATGCACCAGCCTTAAAACCTGTACAATTAAGTACAGAAGTGTAGTATGAGTACATAAACAGATATGTACCCAGTGAGTATCCCGCCTAACCTCGAAGAAGTAGTGACGAGAGGTCGACGAGATACTTACTAGGGTCAGACAATGCGGAATGAGTACATGCTATCCAGTAGTGGCAGTAAAGAAATAATAAGGAAATGAGCATCAAATAACAATCACTATTACCCTCGCGCCATCTTTTTCCATGGCATATCAGTTATTTATCCTTCTTTCTTTTCATGAAAATAGCAATTTCAATTACAGGGCTTCTCACAAATCACCAAAACACATAACAGGCTATAAACGTACGGTCAATACGACGTGAAAAGTAAATATGCACTGCCGAGGGTCGAACGGCCCAAACCATAGATGCATCTATTTGCCCCGCTTGCGAATCGAACAAGCGACAAGGTCAATACAATACCAAGTCCACCCCCGCTCGCGAATCGAACCTGCGACTCGGGTTAATATAATATTAAGGCTACCCCGCTCGCAAATCATCCATGCGACTCGGGTTCCCATATAAATTCCAATTCATGATTAGCAGGAGATTTCTAGATAATTTAGCAGGGAACATACTAACAGTGTGAGAATTTTAGAGATATCAACTTTAATCATAACACCTTGGGCCTTCACATGTGAAATTCTAGGACATTAGGCTACTTAATCCATATACAAGATCACAGGTCCAACATATAAAGCATGCTTGTGAGTCCTAAACTACCCGACAGAGCATAATAGTAGCTGTGCACGGACTCTCGTCACTTCGTGCGTACGCAGCCCCCGCAAATAAGGACAAGACCACCATTTTATAACGACCTATGGGGACAATTCCCTCTTACAAGGTTAGAAAGGAGACTCACCTCGTGCCGAATTCACTTCCCGGACCAAGAACACGCCCGAAACTCCGAACTCTACACCCGAGGACTCGAAACTAGCCAAAAGTTATACAAATTCATTAATTTATACTCAAAGCATGGAAATTCTCCTACTTATTTAGTAAATTCACCATTCTTAAAGAAATTCTAAAATCCGACCCCGGACCCACATGCTCGGATTTCAATAATTCTTGAAGGAAACACTCACCCATAGCCTAAGGATCACAAATATACGATTTCCACTTGATTTCATAACTAAATGACGGGTAAGTTCTTGAATTATCACAAGCTCTAGGTTACTACCCAATTCTTGATTTTTCACTAATTTATGTAGTTAATTAAGCTAGAAATCCATGCATGAAGCTAATTCTTAAGTAAACTTTACTTACCTTAAATGATCAGGTCGATAGCCCCTCAACAATGGTGGAAAATCGCCCAAGGAAGAAGAAGGAAATGAGAAAATGGGTTTGAAACCCGTGTATAAAAACACACTGTCTGAACAGTGTTTTCGCACCTGCGGCTCGAGGACCGCACCTGCGAGAGAAATCTCGCACCTGTGGAAATGGGCTGGGGGGCCTGGTCCCGCACCTGCGGAGTGGAGACCGCACCTGCGGCTCCGCTCCTGTGGAATATTGTCCGCACCTGCGATAATGGCCAGGCCACTGAGGAATCACACCTGTGATGCTGGGGACCGCAGGAGTGGTCCCGCACCTGTGACTGGGAAACCGTACCTGCGGTCACACCAGAATAGGTGCACCAGCAGCTATGTTTTGCTGGTTTTTAGCCTCGATGGGTGCCCAGGAGGCACCTGGGCCCACCCGAGCCCTAGTCCAAATATACCAACGAGTCCCAAATCATAATACGGACTCGCTCGAGCCTTAGGAACACCCAAAACAACGCTAAAACTCAAAATTACACCTCCAAACCCCAAGAACCAAACTTAAGAACTTTAAGTTTTCTAGACTTCGCTAATCACGCGCCGAATCGACCTATACAACTCGGAATGACACCAAATTTTGCAGGCAAGTCATAATTAACATAACGGAACTATTTTCGGTCTCAGAATTCCGTTCAGACCTCTATAACACAAAAATATATCCCAAACCAAAATATGAACTTAAGGAACTTTTTATTTCAATATTAGGCGCCGAAATGCCCGCCGGTCATCAGAATTCCATTCCGAACATACGCCTAGGTCCAAAATCATCACACGAAGCTATCTGAACCGACGAAACTCTATTCCGAGGTTGTTTACCAAAAGTGTTGACCGAAATCAAACTTGGCCTTAAAGACCAACCTTAAGGAACCAATTGTTCCTATTGCACTCTAAACACCTCCGAATCCCGGACCACCGATCCCCGCAACTCACAAATAATAAAAAACCACTAAGGGAAGTTTCATTTAGGGGAACGGGGACCGATAACGCAAAATGACCGGTCGGGTCGTTACATTCTCCACCTCTTAAACAAACGTTCGTCCTCGAACGGGTCTAGAATCATACCTGAAGTGCTGAATAAGTGTGGATATCTGCTCCGCATGTCATCCTCGGACTCTCAGGTCACCTCCTTAACTGGTTGGCCCCTCCACTGGACCTTTACGGCAGAAACTCTCTTGGACCTCAACTGGCGGTCCTGCCTATCAATGATAGCAACTGGCTCCTCCTCGTAGCCCAACCTCTCATCCAACTGAATAGTGCTGTAATCAACCCATGAGAGAAGTCGGCATGGTACCTCCGGAGCATGGATACATGAAAGACTGGGTGAACTCCTGATAAACTGGGAGGCAAGGCCAGCTCATAAGCAACCTCCCCAACTCGCCTCAACACCTCGAATGGACCTATAAACCTTGGGCTTAACTTGCCCTTCTTCCCAAACCTCATAATACCCTTCATAGGCGGGACTTTCAACATGACCTATCTCCTTCCATAAAGGACACATCACGCGCCCTCTGATCCGCGTAACTCTTCTGTTTGGACTGTGCTGTACGGAGCCTCTCCTGAATCAACTTCACTTTCTCCAAGGCATCCCTCACCAGGTCGGTGCCATATAACTTAGCCTCGCCAGGCTCAAACCACCCGATAGGATAACGGCATCCCCGACCATACAAAGCCTCAAATGGTGCCATCTCAATACTGGACTGATAACTATTATTATAAGCAAACTCGGCCAATGGCAAGAACTGGTCCCACTGACCTCCGAAATCAATCACACATGCCCTGAGCATATCCTTCAATATCTGAACTATACGCTCTGACTGACCATCGGTCTGAGGGTGAAATGCTGTGCTGAGGTCTATCTGGGTACCCATCTCACCATGCAATGCTCTCCAGAAGTGAGAGGTGAACTGAGGACCTCGATCTGATATGATGGACAGCGGCACACCATGCAACCGGACTATCTCCCGAATATAGATCTGGGCCAACCTATCAGATGTATAAGTAGTAGCCACTGGAATGAAATGAGCCGATTTGGTCAATCTATCCACAATGACCCAAACCGCATCAACCTTCCGCAAAGTCCGAGGCAACCCAACCATGAAGTCCATGGTGATGCGCTCCCATTTCCACTCAGGAATGGGCATCTGCTGAAGTAGGCCTCTTGGCCTCTGGTGTTCATACTTCAGCTGCTGGCAATTCAGACACCTAGCCACATACCCCATAATGTCCTTCTTCATCCGCCTCCACCAGAAATGCTGCTTCAAGTCACGATACATCTTCGTAGTACCAGGATGAATAGAATACCGAGAACTGTGTGCCTCCTCTAGAATCCTCTCCCTCAGGCCATCAACATTAGGAACACATAAGCGGCCCTGAAGTCTCAAAACACCATCCTCGCCAATAGTAACCTCCTTGGCCCTACCCTGAACCATTGTCTGCCGAAGCTCTGCTAAGTACGGATCATAGAACTGTCGGGCCTTAATCTCTTCCAACAATGAAGACTGAGCAACCACATGTGCCAAAACTCGACGAGGCTCTGAAAGATCTAATCTCACCAGGCGATTGGCCAAGGACTGAATGTCCAAGGCTAGAGGTCTCTCCTCTGCTGCAATATAAGCCAAGCTACCCATACTCTC
>ML418155.1:0-11397 GCA_005239525.1 Nicotiana knightiana | reverse complement strand
CGCTGCCTCAAATTAAGATCCTTCTGCTTGAACAAGTGTTGCAAGCTACGGTGGTCTGTATAAACCTCACAGGACACCCTATACAAGTAGTGCCTCCAAATCTTAAGAGCGTGAACAATCGCCGCCAACTCCAAATCGTGCACAGGGTAATTCTTCTTATGAACCTTCAGCTGGCGCGAAGCATAAGAAATAACTCTCCCATCCTTCATCAATACACACCCCAAGCCAACGCGTGAAGCGTCCCAATATACCGTATACATCCCAGAACCGGAAGGCAATACTAGAACTGGCGCTGAGGTCAATGCTGTCTTGAGCTTCTGAAAGCTCGCCTCACACTCGTCAGACCATCGGAACGGGGCATTCTTCTGAGTCAATCTAGTCAATGGAGCTGCAATAGAAGAGAACCCCTCCCCAAATCGGCGGTAATAGCCTGCTAGGCCCAAAAAGCTCCGGATCTCTGTAGCTGAAGTAGGACGCGACCAACTCTGAATTGCCTCGATCTACTGATGATCAACCTTGACACCCTCTCCAGACACCACATGCCCCAAAAATGCCACGGAATCCAACCAAAACTCACACTTGGAGCACTTAGCATATAGCTTCTGTTCCCGCAAGGTCTGGAGGACAACTCTCAAATGCTGCTCGTGCTCCCCCAGGCTACGTGAGTAAACCAAAATGTCATCAATGAAGGCAATGACAAAGGAATCAATATACGGCCTGAACACCCTATTCATCAAGTCCATGAATGCTGCTGGGGCATTAGTCAAGTCAAAAGACATCACCAGGAACTCATAATGGCCATACCTCGTACGAAAAGCAGTCTTCGAAACATCTGAAGCCCGAATCCTCAACTGATGATACCCCGATCTCAAATCAATCTTAGAAAAAACACGAGCACCCTGCAACTGGTCAAACAAATCATCGATGCGTGGCAAGGGATACTTGTTCTTAATGGTAACCTTGTTCACCTGGCGGTAATCAATACACATCCACATAGACCCATCCTTCTTTTTCACAAACAGAACTGGAGCACCCCACGACGATACACTCGGTCTGATGAACCCTTTAGCTAACAACTCCTCAAGCTGCTCCTTTAACTCCTTCAACTCTTTCGGAGCCATACGATACGAAGGAATGGATATAGACTGGGTGTCTGGAGCTAAATCAATGCAAAAGTCAATATCACGGTCCGGAGGCATGCCCGGAAGATTCAAAGGAAATAAATCAGCAAACTCTCGAACAACTGGCACAAAATCAATCATCAGAGACTCGACGGTGGTGTCCCGCACATAAGCAAAATAGGCCAGGCAACCCTTCTCGACCATATGTCGAGCCTTCAAGAATGAAATAACCCGGCTGGCTGCACTAACTGAGGAACCTCTCCACTCCAGCCTAGGCGACCTGGCATGGCTAAAGTAACTGTCTTGGCATGGCAATCTAGCACGGCATGATAAGGAGATAGCCAATCCATGCCTAAAATGATCTCAAAATCAACCATGTCGAGCAATAAGAGATCCGCTCGAGTCTCGAACCCACAGAATGTGACCACACAGGACCGGTAAGCCCAGTCTACTACAACAGAATCGCCCACAGGAGTGGACACACATATAGGAGAACCCAAGGTCTCACGAGGAACATCCAGGAAATGAGCAAATAAGACCGAAACACAGGAATAAGCGGATCCTGGATCAAATAACACTGATGCCTCTCTACCACATACTGTAATAATACCTGTGATCACGGCGTCTGAGGCCATTGCATCTGATCTGGCCGGAAAATCATAGAATCTGGCTGGAGCACAGGAGGACTGAGCCCTGCCAGAATGAACAGAGCTGGCTGACCTCCCCCTGACTGGCCTCCACCTCTAGGACGACCCCTGTTGACCTGTCCCCTACCTCTAGGTGGCCGAACTGCTATGCTGGACCCATAGGCTGGTAACCCTGATGCACTGCCTTGCCCCGAAACCTGGGACAAATCATGCTGATATGGCCGAGATCCCAACACTCATAACATCTCACTGGAGGCACGACCTGCTGCCCTGAAGTAGAACCCTAGATAACTGGGGGACGATGAGAACCCTCTGGTATAGCACTGAAGTAAGGCCTCACTGGGGAACCACGAGGAGGTGGTGGTGGTGCTGAATATGGGGACCGGCTGGGCTGACCCCTACCAAATTGACCCCTGCCCCTAGCTGGGGCACCTCTGAAATCCCTATCCGGCTGTACCTGCTCCCAGACCCTCGACCGATAACCCTCGATCCTGCGAGCAATCTCCACTACTAACTGATAAGGAGTCCCCATCTCCACCTCTCGGCCCATGCTGGTCCTAATGCCTGGATGCAGCCCGACTACAAATCTCCTCACTCTCTCAGCATCAGAAGGTATTATCATGAGTGCATGGTGAGATAACTCTGAAAATCTGGCCTCATAGTCTGTCACTGACAGCTGCCCTTGCTCCAGCTGCTCAAACTGATACCGCAGCTCTTCCCTCTCAGAGGGTGGAATATATCTGTCTAGGAACATCTGAGTGAACTGCTCCCATGTGATAGGAGGAGAACCTGCTAGCCTACTGAGAATATAGGACTGCCACCATCTGCGAGCTCTGCCCTCTAACTGGAAGGTAGCGAAGTCTACTCCATGGGACTCTAATATCCTCATGTTGTGCAGTCGGTCCCTGCACCTGTCAATGAAATCCTGGGCATCCTTGCCCCGCTCACCCCCGAAGACCGGAGGATGCAATCTAGTCCATCTGTCCAATAACTTCTGCAGATCGCCGTCCGCAGCTGGTTTGGGCTCAGGTGCTGCTGCTACACGCTGAACCCCACCCACTGGCAGTGCACCCCGGGTATGATGAAGTGAGGCTGTATGGCCTGCGGCCTGGCCAGTAGGGGTCTGGGCTCCCCCTCCTTCCTGAGATGTGGCAGGATCCGCTGGAAATAAACCAGCCTGGGACATAGAAGTCCACTGGAGCAGGACCCGATGGGGGCACCTCCCCCTGCTCCTCTATAGGAGGATCCGCTGGTGGTGCAACTGGAACATCTCTGGGACACCCCCGTCCCCTACCTCGGGCCGGTGCCCTTCCCCGACCTCTACCATACGTACGGGTCCTCACCATATGTGACAGAATAGAAGAATGAGATTTAGTATACCATCAATTGCACGATAGATCATAAATAAAGAGACGTTTCCTAACACCCTATAGCCTCCCGAAGATAAATACAGACGTCTCCGTATCGATCCGCAAGACTCTATTAGGTTTGCCCATGACTTGTGAGACCTACGTGAACCTAGGGCTCTGATACCATGTTGTCACGACCCAAAATTCGACACAGGTCGTGATGGTGCCTAACACCGGAGTCAGGCAAGCCAACAGTTGTTTATTAGTGAGGTTACCCTTATTTGACATACCAACCCCACACTTATCAAGTTTTTAAACTTAGGTCATTTAATTAAAAGCGGAAACATTAACCAATTTAAATAAATACAACTGAAATGATCGTGATCCAATATATACAGTCCAAAAATAAGAGTCTACTATGTGCATGCCAGGAACTAGTGTCACAAGTCAATAGGCAATCTAGCAGAATATACAAAAGATGATACAGGATGTACTACTGTCTGAAAGATGTAGACAGAAACAAACAAAAGATAATTCCATATCCCAGCTGAGGATCGCCAAGGAAGACAGCTCACCGTGGAGTCAGGTTCAGAAGATATATATATCAAGCTCCGGCCGGATAACCAGATGCACCAGCCTCAAAACCTGTACAATTAAGTACAGAAGTGTAGTATGAGTACATAAACAGATATGTACCCAGTGAGTATCTCGCCTAACCTCGAAGAAGTAATGATGAGAGGTCGATGTGATACTTACTAGGGTCAGACAATGCGGAATGAGTACAGGCTAACCAATAATGGCAGTAAAGAAAAATAATAAGGAAATGAGCATCAAATAACAATCACTATTACCCTCGCGCCATCTTTTTCCATGGCATATCAGTTATTTATCCTTCTGTCTTTTCATGAAAACAACAATTTCCATTACAGGGCTTCTCACAAATCACCAAAACAAATAACAGGCAATAAACGTACGGTCAATACGACGTGAAAAGTAAATGTGCACTGTCGAGGGTCGAACGGCCCGAACCATAGATGCATCTATCTGCCCCGCTCGCGAATCGAACATGCGACACGGTCAATACAATCCCAAGTCCACCCCCGCTGGCGAATCGAACCTGCGACTCGGGTTAATTTAATATTAAGGCTACCCCGCTCGCGAATCATCCATGCGACTCGGGTTCCCATATAAATTCCAATTCATGATTAGCAGGAGATTTCCAGATAATTTAGCAGGGAACATACTAACAGTGTGAGAATTTTAGAGATATCAAATTTAATCATAACTCCTTAGGCCTTCACATGTGAGATTCGAGGACATTAGGATACTTAATCCATATACAAGATCACAGGTCCAACATATAAAGCATGCTTGTGAGTACTAAACTACCCGACAGAGCATAATAGTAGCTGCGCACAGACTCTCGCCACTTCGTGTGTATGCAGCCCCCGCAAATAAGGACATGACCACCAGTTATAATTACCTATGGGGACAATTCCCTCATACAAGGTTAGAAAGGAGACTCACCTCGTGCCGAATTCACTTCCCGGACCAAGAACGCGCCCAGAACTCCGAACTCTACACCCGAGGACTTGAAACTATACAAAAGTTTTACAAATTCATTAATTTATACTCAAAGTATGGAAATTCTCCTACTTATTTAGTAAACTCACCATTCTTAAAGAAATTCTAAAATCCGACCCCGGGCCCACATGCTCGAATTTCAATAATTCTTGAAGGAAACACTCACCCATAGCCTAAGGATCACAAATATACGATTTCCACTTGATTTCATAACTAAATGACGGGTAAATTCTCGAATTATCACAAGCTCTAGGTTACTACCCAATTCTTGATTTTTCACTAATTCATGTAGTTAATTAAGCTAGAAATCCATGCATGAAGCTAATTCTTGAGTAAAGTTTACTTACCTTAAATGATCAGGTCGATAGCCCCTCAACAATGGTGGAAAATCGCCCAAGGAAGAAGAAAGAAATGAGAAAATGGGTTTGAAACTCGTGTATAAAAACACACTGTCTGAACAGTGTTTTCGCATCTGCGGCTCGAGGACCGTACCTGCGGTCTCGCTCCTGCGAGAGAAATCTCGCACCTGCGGAAATGGGCTGGGGGGCCTGGGCCCGCACCTGCGGAGTGGAGACTGCACCTGCGGCTCCGCTCCTGCAGAATATTGTCCGCACCTGCGATAATGGCCAGGCCACTGGGGAAACTCACCTGCGATGGTGGGGACCGCAGGAGCGGTCCCGCACCTGCGACTAGGCAACCGCACCTGCGGTCACACCAGAACAGGTGCACCAGCAGCTATGTTTTGCTGGTTTTTAGCCCCGATGGGTGCCCGGGAGGCACCTGGGACCACCCGAGCCCAAGTCCAAATATACCAACGAGTCCCAAATCATAATATGGACTCGCTCGAGCTTTCGGAACATCCAAAACAACACTAAAAATCAAAATTACACCTCCAAACCCCAAGAACCAAACTTAAGAACTTTAAGTTTTCTAGACTTCGCTAATCACGCGCTGAACCGTCCTATACAACTCAGAATGACACCAAATTTTGCAGGCAAGTCATAATTAACATAACAGAACTATTCTCGGTCTCGGAATTCCATTCAGACCTCGTAACACAAAAATACATCCCAAACCAAAATATGAACTTAAGGAACTTCTTGTTTTTAATATTAGGCGCTGAAATGCCCCCGGGTCATCAGAAACCCATTCCGAACATACGCCCATGTCCGAAATCAACACACGAATCTACCGAAACCGACGAAACTCGATTCCGAGGTCGTTTACCAAAAGTGTTGACCGAAGTCAAACTTGGCCTTAAAGGCCAACCTTAAGGAACCAATTGTTCCTATTGCACTCTAAACACCTCCGAATCTCGGACCACCGGTCCCCGCAAGTCATAAATCATAAAAAACCTCTAAGGGAAGTTTCATTTAGGGGAACGGGGACCGATAACGCAAAACGACCGGTCGGGTCGTTACAATGGGGGCTACGAGGAGACTACTGGTAATTTCTTAAAATATTTTTATCTATTTTTATCGAACTATATTTATATGTGTTAATTTAGTTAACACATTTTATTATATTTGTAGGAAACAAAATATGGGAGGAAGATGACTCATGATGAGTTCTTCATGGAGACTCATATCCAGAAGAAGAAGGCACTGACAGATCAAACTAGATAGGTCGAGGACCGGGCGGAGACTGCATATGTAAGTTTCATAACTACTATAAATGGTTATAATATTATATAGTTAATAATTTTCTATATTCTAAACAAAGGGTCGATACAAGATTAATGTGGAGGAGTACACTCAAAGCTTACCACCGAATGAGCAAGGCGAGCGACCACCCCTTTCAGACGAAAAAGCACAGAGGATATGGTTGGATATTGTCGGTGGTCCTAAAAAAGGGATAGCATATGGCCTTTAGAAGAAATCATTTCGGCGCTATAGGGCTGGATTGCAAGGTATAGGGACTTCCTCCCAAGGCGAGGCAATTGATTGGTCGACTATCTCGTCTATGGAACAGAAGATCGATAAACTGACAGCAAAGTTTGAAGAGACAAAGGCTAGAGAACAAAAGAGAGATGAACAATTTGGTAGCCTTCAAGTTTAGCTAGAAAAGAGGGACGAACAATTTAATCTCCTTCAAGGTCAGCTGGCCAATCTTCTTGCTAGTGGTGCTTTCCCCATTCCCCGGTCTCGTGAGCCTTCCCCATGTGCTAATCCTTCTCGTCGTGATCCTTCGAACCATGCCGACAATGAAGGTTCTAGTAGTGAAGATGGAGATGATGCAATATAAAACACTCATTGAATGGTGTGTATTGCTAAACAAAGTATTGAACTTATCAATATTTAGTTCAGACTAGTTTTGAATGATGATTGTGATGTTGATATTATTGTGTTATTGAACATTTGTATAGTTGTTGTTGTGGTTGGCGTTGTTGTTGTGGTTGTTATTAGCATTGTTGGTTAATTGTCATTGTTGTTATTAGATCATGGTTATTGTTGTTAGCTAATTATTTTTGTTAGTTAATTGTTGTTGTTGTTAGCTAGTTAATTGTTGTTATTGATTAATTATGGTTAAATGGCAGCAATGTAATATTGCCATTATAGGATGGATATTGGTTGTAATTAGCAGGTGGTGTAGTTTAAAAGCAGGCATTTTCTGCCCAGTTTTTACCCATAAAGCCGACCGAAATCGGTGGGAAATTATTATTTTTTTGCCTAGAAATTCATAATTTTCGATCGAATTCATAATTTTTTTGCCTAGAAATTCTACCATACGTACGCGTCCTCACCATATGTGAGAGAACAGAAGAATGAGATTTAGTATACCATCAATTGCACGATAGATCATGAATAAAGAGAGGTTTCCTAACACCCTATAGCCTCCCGAAGATAAATACAGACGTCTCCGTATCGATCCGCGAGACTCTATTAGGTTTGCCCATCATTTGTGAGACCTACGTGAACCTAGGGCTCTGATACCATGTTGTCACGACCCAAAATTCGACACAGGTCGTGATGGCGCCTAATTCCCCGGAGTCAGGCAAGCCAACAATTGTTTACTAGTGAGGTTACCCTTATTTGACATACCAACCCCACACTTATCAAGTTTTTAAACTTAGGTCATTTAATTAAAAGCGGAAACATTAACCAATTTAAATAAATACAACTAAAATGATCGTGATCCAATATATACAGTCCCAAAATAAGAGTCTACTATGTGCATGCCAGGAACTAGTGTCACAAGTCAATAGGCAATCTAGCAGAATATACAAAAGATGATACAGGCTGTACTATTGTCTGAAAGATGTAGACAGAAACAAACAAAATATAACTCCATGCCCAGCTGAGGATCGCCAAGGAAGACAGCTCACCGTGGAGTCAGGTCCAGAAGATATATATATCAAGCTCCAGCAGGATAACAAGATACACCAGCCTCAAAACCTGTACAATTAAGTACAGAAGTGTAGTATAAGTACATAAACAGATATGTACCTAGTGAGTATCCCGCCTAACCTCGAAGAAGTAGTGACGAGAGGTCGACGTGATACGTACTCGGGTCAGACAATGCGGAATGAGTACAGGCTAACCAATAGTGGCAGTAAATAAAAATAATAAGGAAATGAGCATCAAATAACAATCACTATTACCTTCGCGCCATCTTTTTCCATGGCATATCAGTTATTTATCCTTCTTTCATTTCATGAAAGCAACAATTTCAATTACAGGGCTTCTCACAAATCACCAAAACACATAACAGGCTATAAACGTATGGTCAATACGACGTGAAAAGTAAATGTGCACTGCCGAGGGTCGAACGGCCCGAACCATAGATGCATCTATCTACCCCGCTCGCGAATCGAACATGCGACACGGTCAATACAATACCAAGTCCACCCCCGCTCGCGAATCGAACCTGCGACTCGGGTTAATATAATATTAAGGCTACCTCGCTCGCGAATCATCCATGCGACTCGGGTTCCCATATAAATTCCAATTCATAATTAGCAGGAGATTTCCAGATAATTTAGCAGGGAACATACTAATAGTGTGAGAATTTTAGAGATATCAACTTTAATCATAACTCCTTAGGCCTTCACATGTGAGATTCGAGGACATTAGGCTACTTAATCCATATACAAGATCACAGGTCCAACATATAAAGCATGCTTGTGAGTACTAAACTACCCAACAAAGCATAATAGTAGCTGCGCACGGACTCTCGCCACTTCGTGCGTACGCAGCCCCCGCAAATAAGGACAAGACCACCATCTATAATTACCTATGGGGACAATTCCCTCATACAAGGTTAGAAAGGAGACTCACCTCGTGCCGAATTCACTTCCTGGACCAAGAACGCGCCCAGAACTCTGAACTCTACACCCGAGGACTTGAAACTAGCCAAAAGTTTTACAAATTCATTAATTTATACTCGAAGTATGGAAATTCTCCTACTTATTTAGTAAATTCACCATTCTTAAAGAAATTCTAAAATCCGACCCCAGGCCCACATGCTCGGATTTCAATAATTCTTGAAGGAAACCCTCACCCATAGCCAAAGGATAACAAATATACGATGTCCACTTGATTTCATAACTAAATGACGGGTAAATTCTCGAATTATCACAAGCTCTAGGTTACTACCCAATTCTTGATTTTTCACTAATTCATGTAGGTAATTAAGCTAGAAATCCATGCATGAAGCTAATTCTTGAGTAAAGTTTACTTACCTTAAATGATCAGGTCGATAGCCCCTCAACAATGGTGGAAAATCGCCCAAGGAAGACGAAGGAAATGGGAAAATGGGTTTGAAACTCGTGTATAAAAACACACTTTCTGAACAGTGTTTTCGCATCTGCGGCTCGAGGACCGTACCTGCGGAAATGGGCTGGGGGCCTGGGCCCGCACCTGCGGAGTGGAGACCGCACCTGCGGCTCCACTCCTGCAGAATATTTTCCGCACCTGCGATAATGGCCAGGCCACTGGGGAATCTCACCTGCGATGCTGGGGACCGTAGGAGCGGTCCCGCACCTGCGACTGGGAAACTGCACCTGCGGTCACACCAGAACAGGTGCACCAACAGCTATGTTGTGCTGGTTTTTAGCCCCGATGGGTGCCCGGGAGGCACCTGGGCCCACCCGAGCCCTATTCCAAATATGCCAACGAGTCCCAAATTATAATACGGACTCGCTCGAGCTTTCGGAACATCCAAAACAACACTAAAACTCAAAATTACACCTCCAAACCCCAAGAACCAAACTTAAGAACTTTAAGTTTTCTAAACTTCGCTAATCACGCGCTGAACCGACCTATACAACTCAGAATGACACCAAATTTTGCAGGCAAGTCATAATTAATATAATAGAACTATTCCAAGTCTCGAAATTCCATTCAGACCTCGATAACACAAAAATACATCCCAAACCAAAATATGAACTTAAGGAACTTCTTATTTCAATATAAGGCGCCGAAATGCCCCCGGGTCATCAGAAACCCATTAAGAACATACGCCCATGTCCGAAATCATCACACAAAGCTACCGAAACCGACGAAACTCGATTCCGAGGTCGTTACCAAAAAGTGTTGACCGAAGTCAAACTTGGCCTTAAAGGCCAGCCTTAAGGAACCAATTGTTCCTATTGCACTCTAAACACCTCCGAATCCCGGACCACCGGTCCCCGCAAGTCATAAATCATAAAAAACCGCTAAGGGAAGTTTCATTTAGGGGAACGGGGACCGATAACGCAAAACGACCGGTCGGGTCATTACAATGGGGTACGAGGAGACTACTGGTAATTTCTTAAAATACTTTTATCTATTTTTATCGAACTATATTTATATGTGTTAATTTAGTTAACACGTTTTATTATATTTGTAGGAAACAAAATATGGGAGGAAGATGACTCATGATGAGTTGTTCATGGAGACTCATATCCAGAAGAAGAAGGCACTAACAGATCCAACTAGATAGGTCGAGGACCGGGCGGAGACTGCATATGTAAGTTTCATAACTACTATAAATGTTTATAATATTATATAGTTAATAATTTTCTATCTTCTAAACAAAGGGTCGATACAAGATTAATGGGGAGGAGTACACTCAAATCTTACCACCGAGTGAGCAAGGCGAGCGACTACCCCTTTCAGACGAAGAAGCACAGAGGATATGGTTGGATGTTGTCGGTGGTCCTAAAAAGTGGATAGTGATGCGTGGCTAGAATTCATGGTTTAACATGTTATATGCCTTACATTTTATGTGCGTTAATGATAAAAATAAACTTTTTATGTGCATAATGGAGTTTATTTCATGTGTAGGTGAACTGGAGATGGAAGCCGAGCTAAATGGATGCGAATACGTCAAAAATACGCTTAAGAGTCGAAAAGGAAACACCCAGGCGTTAGCCGGGCATTTGGCCCTTAAAGCCAGGCTGTCCCTGGCGTTAGTGGGGCGTTTGGCCCCTACAGCCAGGCTGTCCCTGGCGTTATTGGGGCGTTTGGCCCCTAAAGCCAGGCCTGCCCTGGCTTTAAGGGGGCGTTTGAGCCCAAACACTTGGGTCCCGAGGTCCGATCAATTCCGAGTTTTAAAGAGTTTTAAGTGTTTCCCGGTTGGAATAGAAGTCTCCTACATGTTTAGGGTTTATCCCAAACATATAAATAGACCCCAAAACACAACTTGAAGGCCAGGAAACCATTGAAGTGAAGAAAAACCTGTGGATTACTACTCAGTGAAGCAAACATTGATTTT
>ML418146.1:993-20814 GCA_005239525.1 Nicotiana knightiana | reverse complement strand
ATCCTATATTACTTGTCGACCACGTACACTTGCGTGTGCATTGGGAAATCAACCAACAAGTAGTTTGTAACAATGTAAAGCAATTAAATAAAAGAGTAGCTATCACGACCCAAAATCTAGGCCCTTCGTGATGGCGCCTATCGTGGAACTAGGCCAGCCAAAACTACACTTGAATCATAATAAACTTCCATTTATATCTTTACTATACTGATTACCCATAAGGGTTTCCTTTAAACATTTATAAGGCAGTTAAAGCTATACTGAATATCAAATACAAACTCCGAGAACCCGGAGTCACTGGTCATGAGCATCTACATAAAATATACAACTCAAAAGAAAATAAATTCTATAATAGTAAGAAGGAGAGGGAGCAGGACTGCGGACGCATGCAGCTACCTCGCAAACCTCCGAAAATCTCTGGAACAAATAGAAAACTCACCCTGCTCTAATACCTCGATCCGCACACAAGGTGCAGGGAGTAATATGAGTACACCAACTCAGTAGTAATTAAAATAAATCAGGTCTGAGCAGCAAGAAACACATAAAATCAATGTCATCAATTCACAAGATGCACAACCTTTCTTTTCAACAGTATAACATAGATGTATGCAATCATCATGCCTTAAAANCAGACTCCGGAGGGGCTCCTTCAGCCCAAGCGCTAATATCCTCACAATCAGGCCCTCGGCCTCACTCAGCAGAACCACTCAAAAAGCCCCTCGGGCAAATCAGTAAAACAGGGTACTCGACCCAAAACATCATTTTGAAATCTCAAAGTAGTGTAAATCAGCCTGAGTTTCGAAAACAGTAAGCACAATGCGGCTGAGTGAAATCATCAATACATAGTGAGGAAAACAACAGTAAAAATCCCCCAAGGGGTCTAAACAGATCGGCACGAGGCCCCAAACACGGCTTATAGCCCAAATATTTCAACAATCTTTAGAACATAATTTATCATAAGGTCTTGAGTAAAACATGCAACTCATTAGTTGCCACAGAGAGGACCTAGTCCAATCCAAAAATCAGTGTGCGCCACATACTCGTCATCCAACATGTGCCCCATTCTAAAATCAGTGAGAAATATGTAGTCCGGAGTTTCATACCCTTCGGACAAGATTTATAACCATTACTTACCTCTACCGGACCACAACACTAGTTCGCTATGCTCTTGCCCCTTAAATTGGCTCCCGATTGCTCCGAATCTCGCCAAAACCAGTTTAATATTATTAATATATGCCCAAGGAACACAACCCAATCGAAAACTATCAAATTATACAAGAATCTCAAAATTCGGCCAAACCCGAGCCCTGGGCCCACATCTCGAAATTCGATAAAATTTGCATCACTAGAATCCTCATTCCCTTACGAGTCTACCCATACCAAGTTTACCAAAATCCGACCTCAATTACCCACTCAAACCACCAAAGGAATTTTTCAAATTTTCCTCTCATTTTCCCCAACTTTTCTACTTTAATTCCTCAAATTGCATGGTGAAAATCAAGACAAATTCATGAAATTGAACAAAAAATGATTGAAGAATACTTACCACAAGAACCCCACTGAAAAGCTCGTCCAAAATGTCCTTCCCCCGAGCTCTCTAATGGAAAAACAAGTTATGGCCAAGAACCCCCGAAATAGAACTTAAAAAATGTCTGCCCATGCCTCTTTCTTCACTGCGATCGCGGAAGCTCCCACGCGATCGCGAAGAGAAAATCTGCTGCCCCATCAAATTACACTACGCGATCGCAGACATCCACACGCGATCGCGATCGCGATTCAGAAGGACATTAACCCATGCGATTGCAAACCACTCTACGCGATCGTGAAGAACAACGGCTCAGCCCACTCACGCGCCTTTCAACTCTATGCGAACGCGAACAACATCACGCGATCGCACTGCACAACAACCTCACACTCACGCGATCGAGACCTCCACCACGCGATTGCATATAACAAAAATCCTGCTATCCCTTGCTAGGTCTACGCGATTGCAAACACCCTCCCGCGATCGCGAAGAAGGAAACCAGAAACTCACACCAGCAAAAAAATCTGCCCAGTTTTCAAGTCATGAGTTGGTCCGTTAACCACCCGAAACAGACCCGAGGCCCTTGGGACCTCAACCAAACATACCAACATATCCCATAACATCATTCAAACTTAGTCGAGCCTTCGAAACACCAAAAAAAACGCAAAAACATTAAAATCACATCAAATTCAAGCCTATGAACTTTGGAACTTCCAAATTTCGCCAACTACGCCGAAACCAACCAAAACACCTCCAATTGACCTGAAATTTTGCACACATACTCAAAATGACATTACGGACCTGTTTCAACTTCCGGAATTTCATTACCGCCCCGATAGCCTATTTTCCCTTGCCGACCAGAAATCGTCAAAAACTAACTTTTGCCAATTCAAGCCTAATTCTACACCGGACATCAAAACTCCATTCCGAACAGACTCCTAAGTCCCAATTCACCTAACGAAACCATCCGAGCCATAAAATCTGCATTCCGAGGTCGTTCACGAATAAGTCAACTCTCAGTTGACTTTCTCAACTATTACGCTACCTTGAGAGACTAAATGCCTCAATTCTCACCATGACCACTCCAGACTCAAACCAACTGACCCAACACAACAAAAACAGGCTAGCAATATATGAAAAATGCATAAATGGGGGAAACGGGGCTAAACTCTCGGAATGACCGGTCGGGTCGTTACATCCTCCCCCACTTAAACATACGTTCATCCTCGAACGTGCCAAGAGTTGTTCTCCAACACCATCAAACTGTTACGTAGCTTACCATGCACATACCCGGGGGTGATCGCACGTCACCCTATCCCATATAGGTCCAATAACACAATACCGTTAAAATTTTGAAATCCAAATCCGGGCCCATAAACCTTAGAACCAAATTCCCACTTCTGAAATAATATACAAGATCATAATTTCCATAACTATAAACTGAACAAGTTTGAACATGCTGAATCAAGTCATATATGCACCCAAGATGAAATCACATAATACACCGCGTGACTCAAACACTCATAGCGATAACTCTTAACCATAATAACTGCTCAGAACAACCCAATACCGGTACATAACCTCTTATCAAGAAATGCCTCGCTCTAACACTTCCATATACTGCTGATGATGAAAGAAGCACGTAGAACTAACAACCATTCGTCCGATCAGCCAGACATGAAACTCCCCCTTCCCAAACAGGAATTATAGCAGATTTCTAAGCCGACTCCCGATATTTATCCTTCCAACTATGCTGTAGAAAATTCTGAAAATGTTCATTCTAGGTCCAATGACCTCTTCTCATCCATCACGACCACCCTGATAACATGACACATCGATACAATTCGAACCCAAAACCTGTGCAATTTGTGCACTTAACAGCAACTTCCCAATGTAATCAAATTATAAAAAAGATCCACACGAGAGGGCTATCCTGCCATTAACAATTACCATCACCATATCATACTAACAGCCTGGCACACACCGTAAAAATAAAAAACACGTGTATCCAATACCAAAGGTCATACCCCTACATAACTCCGTTACACTGTGCGATCTCATCCAATGCTGGTCCACTTGAAATACTTCAAGACACCTTGCCCAAAATCAATAACCATTCAAAATTCGACATCAAGTACTCAAAGTGCATTGCCATAACCACGGGGGAAACCGGACGATACCATGCCACCCGAAACAGAAGGTATATAACCAACACGTCTCAATCCTGAAATACCCAATTACTTACCTTACTCAAATCTAGCTATAACGCCCAATTAGAACTGCACGATATGTGCATATAACCAATAATCACCACTACGCGCAACACCAAAGAGTAACTCATAGATCACTCTAGAACATGAATAAACTTAATCACAATCAAATGGTACCTTCCTCAATAATAGAAATTCGCAGCCAACATTTCCGACCTGGTGCAGAACACACACCCATATTAGCCTACCAGTGACCCTAAATTAACTCTGATCACCCACAATAGATAGATAACTTACCGAAAAGTTCACAATGACGGAATCATGGTACATACTAACATCCGACTAGCTCAGCTCGCATCTTCACAGCTCACTACCACAAAATATCCTGTTTATGAGAACTCTCAGTCTCGAAGTCCATGAAACGTACGGATTACAAATCACAACTCCACCACTCGAATACATAACACATCCCAAATACTCACTCATTCCATGAGGGATACCCCTATAATTCTTCCGTTTACCAAGAAACCTTGAATATCAACAGTCGATCCAACAATAGGGCTCCGCGATACCAATGAAGTACCCTTTACTCAAACACATTGCTCTTTTTGAAATATATACCCTCATCAAGTCGCACCAATTAGTGATATCATCTACCTAGTCATCTGAAATTGCCCATGCTGCCTAAGAATTTATGACCTTCCTTCTAGAACCGAATCGTGACCTCACAAATAAATCTCAACTCTACCCAACATACCGCACACGCTATGCCAACCTAGGAAAAATACGAGAACTCCATGGTCCCTTCTGAGCCACAAGCAACTACGTACCCAACTAGCCAAGAACTCCCATTGGATCCCATTTAGAAACAAATTCACTACATGTCATAAGAATATATGCACCCTTAACTGCGGTAGAAACCATCCGAAACTATCCGAAATCCCATTTGCGCAACACAAAACCATCACGACTGAATTCTTCTAACTCAACCAAACTACGCAGGCCACCAAAAATCCAAGAGCAATGCTAAGAAACACCGGAAAAACTCGTCACCTCATTAACACTCAAGTACTAATCGTATCCCTTACCATGCCGATCCGACCTACTACCAAGTTGCCCTATTTACCCAAGTTCCTTCTGGCTTACCTTCAAATTGATACTTCTCCCTGTCGTAATACCATAATTTTTCAACCCAAACTCACCACATGCGACCCAAGCATAAAACTATACCGTCTAAGGCTCATAAGCCGCCAAATACTTTCTCAAATATCCCCAAAAGTACCACATTCAAAATACTTACCGTGCAGAGACTTCCTGCGAATCTAAAGCCATTACCTTCACCTTCCTGATACTGATATGTATAACCCGTGATGATGTAGATATGCCACAAGTGTTGACACCCTCTAACGTAAATCTCAATCACACCGACCAATTAGACATAATCGACCTGACCCGTTCGCACACTAACATACTAGGAAAGTAATCCACTCACTTGAAGCCACAAGCAAATTCATACACTGAACACACTACGCCTTTTACAACTTCCACTAAATCATTCGGTAGAACCCAATTACCCAACAAAGTATATAGCAACCTATATCGAAGAAATTCCCATTAGTCGTGACATTCCCAGACCCCACACCCGCAGGTCATAACTGATTTACCAATATACCTCGAACTGAAACCAATACAACACATAGTCGTACAAACAACTTATCATTAACAGACTCCCCCACTTGGCTCAAAGCCAACGATCGAGACAAACAATCACTCACAATGACCATAATAACACCACCCGTCTAATAGCTCAAGTCATCTGCAAATCTCGCATTCACCATTGCAATAGTCACGCCAACTTCCACAAGCGATCTAAAATCCAATTACAACATATATTATTTATTGGTAGAAGAGAACTTATTACAAAACTACATTGACCACACACCCTGGGACAACACGCAGGAGATACCCTTGCCCCCTTAGCCTCAACTGCTCTCTCTCCATACACTTCTGAAGACCAGAACTATCACGCAATCCCTACACCTTCCTGCATCTGAACACAACCAACGCCTACCCTCGAGGCACCACAATACGCGGTAAAAACCTGAAGCTGATGGCAGAACTAACACTGGAGCGGTGGTCACAAAAATCTCGAGCTTCTGGAAGCTCTACCCATATATGTATGACCACATGGATACCCTCACTGGACACCACGTGTCCCAAGAATGCTACTGAACCGAGCCAAAATTCACACTCGGAGAATTGGCATAGAGCCTTTCCTCCCTGAATCCTTATAATGCCATCCTCAGATACTGTGTATGCTACTCCTAGCTACGCGAATATGCCAGGACGCCATCAATGAATACAATAACAAGGAGTGCTAATATGGCTGGAATACACTATTAATCAAATACATGAACGTTACTGGGGCAAATGATCAGCTCAAAAGACATCACCAGGAACTCATAACCCAACAGAAAAATCCGCTTCACTCCACAACTACACAACATGGGAGGTCTTCCAACATACTCACAACTCAAGGCCATATACCAAATCGAGACAGAAATCAAACACTCGATAAATCTTACCGCATTTCCAGCCAACCCTTTTGACACAATTCACAGTCTGAACACATCTAACCATCAAATGACACCCACCACATAGGCATCTTGTCACCAATTCTCATCAATAAGAACAAAAACGGTCATACAAGTCCCCAATTACATGTGCCCACACAACAAAAATCTCAGCAATAAAGCCACAGAATGAATCCGGCCTCAAGTCCTCCAGACTAGCCCATTACCAATATGCCAAAATCACATCTCACCCATGGAAGCCACAAGCCGTCGATGCACAGCCGATACCAAACGCTCTCGTGCGCATTCAAATACATGGAAGGAATTCAACAGTTACGCTGGATGGATACAATGGATTCGCATGACAAGAATTTAAGAATGTGAGGTTTTTCCTAAGGGTTCCGCAGCCTCTCGAAGATAAGTACAGACGTCTCCGTACCGATCTGCAAGACTCTACTAAACCTTCTCATGACCGGTGAGTCCTATGTAACCTAGCGCTCTGATACCAAACTATCACGACCCAGAATCTAGGCCAGTCGTGATGGTGCCTATCGTGGAACTAGGCCAGCCAAAACTACACTCGAATCATAATAAGCTTCCATTTATATCTTTACTATACTGATTACCCATAAAGGTTTCTTTTAAACATTTATAATACAATTAAAGATATACTGAATATCAAATACAACCCCCGAGGACTCGGAGTCACTGGTCATGAGAATCTACATAAAATATAAAACTCAAAAGAAAATAAATTCTATAATAGTAAGCAGGAGAAGGAGCAGGACTGCGGACGCATGCAGCTACCTCACAAACCTCCGAGAATCTCTGGAACAGATAAACAACTCACCCTACCCTAAAACTTGGATCTGCACACAAGGTGCAGGGAGTAATGTGAGTATACCAACTCAATAGTAATGAAAATAAATCAGGTCTGAGCAGCAAGAAACACATAAAATCAATGTCATCAATTCACAAGATGCACAACCTTTCTTTCCAACAGTATAACATAGATATATGAAATCAGCATGCCTTAAAACCAACTTCAGAAAAATCCTTTGAAGAATGTATATTTTTAATAACTTCAAACCGAAAGATTTAGTATGAAAATGAAATGAATCATATAGAGGCCCCCCGGGCAAAACATATTTCATAAGTTTAAAGTGAAAGTAGTAAAATCATAAGTAGCCCCTCGGGAAAAACATGTATCATAATCAGCCCCTCGATCATGCCTCACAGTCACTCATAATCAGTCACTCAGCACCCCACAGTCAGTCATGCCTCCCAATCACTCTGCACTCGGCACTCGGCACTCGGTGCGCTCACTGGGGGTGTGTGCAGACTCCGGAGAGGCTCCTTAATCCCAAGCGCCAATATCAAACCACCTCGTGGTGTATCATATCCTCACAATCAGGATCTCGGCCTCACTCAGCAGAACCACTCAAAAAAACCCTCGGGAAAATCAGTAAAACAGGGTACTCGACCCAAAACATCATTTTTAAATCTCAAAGTAGTGTAAATCAGGCTGAGTTTCGAAAACAGTAAGCACAATTTGGCTGAGTGAAATCATCAATACATAGTGAGGAAAACAACAGTAAAAAGCCCCCAAGGGGTCTAAACAGATCGTCACAAGGCCCCAAACACGGCTTATAGCCCAAATATTTCAACAATCTTTAGAACATAATTTATCATAAGGTCTTGAGTAAAACATGAAACTCATTAGTTGCTGCGGAGAGGACCTAGTCCAATCCAAAAATCAATGCGCGCCACATACTCGTTATCCGACATGTGCGCCACTCTAAAATCAGTGAGAAATATGTAGTCCGGGCTTTCATACCCTCAGGACAAGATTTATAACCATTACTTACCTCTACCGGGCCACAACACTAGTCCGCTATGCTCTTGCCCCTCAAATTGGCTCCCGATTGCTCCGAATCTAGTCAAAACCAGTTTAATATCATTAATATATGCCCAAGGAACACAACCCAATCGAAAACTATCAAATTATACAAGAATCTCGAAATTCGGCCAAACCCGAGCCCCGGGCCCACATCTCGGAATTCGATAAAATTTGCATCACTAGAATCCTCATTCCCTTACGAGTCTACCCATACCAAATTTACCAAAATTCGACATCAATTGCCCACTCAAACCACCAAAAGAATTTTCCAAATTTTCCTCCCATTTTTGCCCAACTTTTCTACTTTAATTCCTCAAATTGCATGGTGAAAATCAAGACAAATTCATGAAATTGAACCAAAAATGATTGAAGAGCACTTACCACAAGAACCCCGCTGAACAGCTCGTCCAAAATGTCCTTCCCCCGAGCTCTCTAATGGAAAAATAAGTTATGGCCAAGAACCCCCGAAATAGAACTTAAAAACTGTTTGCTCAGGCCTCTTTCTTCACTGCGATCGCGGAAGCTCCCACACGATTGCGAAGAACAAATTTTTTGCCCTATCAAATTACACTACGCAATCGCAGACATCTACACGTGATCGCAATCGCGATTCATCAGGACATAAATGCACGCGATCGCAAACCACTCTACGCGATCGCGAAGAACAACGGCTCAGCCCACCAATGCGCCTTTTAACTCTATGCGAATGCGAACAATCACACTGCACAACAAACTCACACTCACGCGATCGTGACCTCCACCACGCGATCGCATATAAAAAAAATCGTGCCATCCCCAGCTAGGTCTACGCGATCGCAAACACCCTCCCACGATCGCGTAGAAGGAAACCAGAAACTCACACCAGCAAAAAAATCTTCCCAGTTTTCAAGGCAAGAGTTGGTCCATTAACCACCTGAAACACACCCGAGTCCTTCGGGACCTGAACCAAACATACCAACATATCCCATAACATCATTCAAACTTAGTCGAGCTTCGAAACACCAAAAACAACGTAAAAATACCATAATCACATCAAATTCAAGCCTATGAACTTTGGAACTTCCAAATTTCGCCAACTACGCCGAAACCAACCAAAACCTCCGATTGACCTAAAATTTTGCACACATACTCAAAATGACATTACGGACCTGTTCCAACTTCCCCAATTCCATTCCGACCCTGATAGCCTATTTTTCACTGCCGACTGGAAATCGCCAAAAACTAAGTTTTTCCAATTCAAGCCTAATTCTACACCGGACATCAAAACATTCCAAACACACTCCTAAGTCCCAATTCACCTAACAAAACCATCCGAGCCATAAAATCCGCATTCCGAGGTCGTTCACCAATAAGTCAACCCTCAATTGACTTTCTCAATTATTAGGCTAACTTGAGAGTCTAAATGCCTCAATTCTCACCATGACCACTCCAGACCTAAACCAACTGACCCAACACAACAAAAACAGGCTAGCAATATATGACAAATGCAGAAATGGGGGAAACGGGGCTAAACTCTCGGAACGACCGGCCGGGTCGTTATAGTAGCTCAGAGATAAAATGCTCAGCCTTTTCATATTTTCCCAAAGTAGTTCTGCTTTTCAAATATAACATTGAAAACCCCAAATATTTTATGGAAAATTGCCAAAAGTATGAGTAAGTTGAAAGCTGTAATCTTCCTTGAGAAGTGTAATTTTTCCCAAAAACTTTTCATCAGATAAATGTTTCATTTTCAGCTAGCATGAGGAAAGTACATCTCCATGCCTATATTCAATATGTATGAGAAGTCATAAATGACGTGATACCATACAACATGAGGAAAAATGCATCTCTATGCATGTATGTCAAGTGTGCATATCAAATGCGATGCAACTCAGTGATAAAACCATATGCATGCTCTCAGAGTATCAATTTACTCAGTCCTCCCAGTCACTCAGTCCTCACAACCACTCAATACTCTCAATCACTCGTTACTCGTCACTCGCACTCAGTAGGTACCTGCGCTCACTGGGGGTGTGTACAGACTCCGGAGGGGCTCCTTCAGCCTTAGTGTTATAACAAGCCAATCGTGGCATAAATCAGTAAAACATGTTGCGGTGTGAGCCCGATCCCATAAACATCCTCACCATCAGGCCCTCGGCCTTACTCAGTCATCAATATCTCCAGTTTCTCGGGCTCTAAATGTCATGAAACTAGCCCGATAACAATGATATGATATATCAATAAATAACAACTGAGACTGAGATATGATATGAATGGATGGATATGACTGAGTACGAACGTATCGGTAAAATCAGTGAGATGACAGTAAGAAATGACCACTATGAGTCCCAACAGTATCAGCATAAATCCTAACATGATATCTAGCACGAATGACAGCTCAATTACTTTATCACATGGTGACAACACAAATAACAACAAGATAGGGCCACTATATAGTGCCATAGAAACAACAGAGTCACAATTCACAGGGTGTACGCCCACACGCCTGTCACCTAGGATGTACGTCACCTCAATACCAATCACATAACACGTAATTTGGGGTTTCATACCGTCAGCACTAAGTTTAGAAGAGTTGCTTACCTTGAACAAGCCAATTCCAATAACGAGCAAGCCAAGCGATGCTCCAAAAATGCCATCATGTGCGTTCCGACCTCTGAACGGCTTGAAACTAACCAAAAATAACTCAAATACATCAAACAATGCTAAAGGAACCAATACCAATCGAAAAAGGTTGAATCTTTAATCAAAAGCTCAAAATCGGCCAAAAAGCGCAACCTGAGCCCGTGCCTCGAAACCCGACAAAACTCACAAAATACGATAACCCATCCAATTATGAGTCAAACCATGCTAGTTTCACTCAAATACGATGTCGGATCAATGTTCAAAACTCAAAAATTCACTTTATGAAAGTTTAGACAACCCTCAAATTTAACTTTGAAATCATCAATCAAATGCCAAAAACAAAGATGAATTCATGAAATATAACCAAAATCGAGTATAGAATACTTACCCCAATCCATATGGTAAAAGTTGCCTCCAAACTTTGTCCAAATCCGAGCTCCCTAACAAAAAATTTGACCAAATGAACAAACATTCGATATTAAGTACTTTTGCCCAGCTGTTCTGCCTCGTTTTGCATGCCAAATGATCCCGAAACTTGCTTTTAATACCTCCAATTGATTCCTTGTGAAATTTAAGTCAAGATAGGCTTTTGAATCACTCCATTTGACCTTATATTGAAGGAGATATGTTGGCTTCAATATTTGGAAATAGTACAGATTTTTAAATACGAAGTCAGTGGCAATTTCGTAATTAATTTGAAAAATCTGGCAACCCAATTCTTAGTAAAATGACCATAAAATCCTCATACGATGTCCAAATTTAATGATTCTATTTGCTGCAGATCTGTAATTACAATAAGGATCTAATGCTTCAACCAAAACAGAAATCAGAGCTTATTTGTTCAATGTGGTACCATTTATGCTTGAAGAAACGACGTCGAAACATAAGAAAAACGAGCGCAACACAACCCAATTCTATCCAAAACTCACCCGAGCCTCTCAGGACCCCGTACGAACATATCAACAAGTCCCATAACATAACATGGACTTGCTTGAGGCCTCAAATCACGCATAACAACATTGAAACGATGAAACACACCTCAAATCAAACTTAATGAACTTTCGGCTTTCAAAAACTCGCACCGAAACATATCAAATCAACTCGGAATGAACTCAAATTTTGCACACAAGTTCTAATACATCATGCGGAGCTACTCGTGCCCCCAAACTACCGAGCGAAGTGCAAATGCTCAAAACGATCGATACGGTTGTTACACGACTCCTAGTTGGGTATTATTATTGCAAACGACCGTTTCACAACCCCGAATAAAGGTGTGACTTGGGCGAGATCATCGACTACTTCCTCTCCACCGGCCTCCCTGGTTTGAGGCATCTCGGTACCGCTCCTCACATGAGTAATCAATTCTTCTTCTTCTTCTTTGGACTCATCCCTCAATTGGTGAAGCAAATCCGATTGGAGTTATCGGGCGCTGGTAGTTTCTTTGGATTTGCGTACCAGCTTCCCCCTCGGTTTCTTATTTTCGCTGCCCGTGGAACTCAGAGCTTTTCTTCTTTTCTTCTCCTTATCCTGCTTCGGATCAGGTGATTGGGGGAGGACGATTTCATCTCCGGACGGGGGCCTCATTGCAACATCCTCCCAAGTCCTACAAAGAAAAAGAGATAAGTAAGCTCGGAAAGAAACCCAAGTGATGTCAGTTCTAGGGAAGAATCTAACCGTGAGAACGAGCCTCCCACCGGCCCTTTGACAGCTCGCGCCACACGCACCCAGAATAGGGCTTCTGTGATACAATGCTCTCGACCCACTCCTTGAGTCAGTGAATTTCATCCGGCATCCGAGTAGCGGTTGCACCACGAAACACCGATTAGATGAGAGGTAAGGGAAAAGAAATAAACAAAATCTTAAAGGCAAGGTTATACATATGTTTCATGTCCGTTTCTCGGGAAATGGCATTTCCTCGGCCGAAATTAGATCCGAGGTCTTCACTCGAACGAACCGGCCCAACTAGCCTCAGTATCGATCCTCGTCTATGCTCGAAAATGGGGCCTTAGTGGCCCAAAGGTCAAGCTTTATCAATCCCCCCCGGTAGAGTTCAGGAATGTACAGACGCATGAGATGGTTGAAGGTGAAGGGGCACTTGTCAATTTTGCTTACAAAGAAGCGGAGGAGAATCACTGTCCTCCAGATGGAGGGATGAAATTGATCAAGGGTCACCTCATACCTCTTACAAAAGACGATAATGACCGGGTCTAGAGGGCCCAATATGAAGGTATAAGTATAAACACTAGAAAACCCTCCACGTGGATAGTGATTGACTCCTCAGGGGTAGGCACCACCACGTGTTTACCGGCCCAATTATAATCTTCCTTGACTTTGGAGAGGAGATCGTATGTGATGGAGAATATATATCTCGAGACCGGCTCGCACCGACCCAGTACGGAAGAGGTTTTTTCAACTTTGAAGTCAGCACTGGTTGGGCACCCCGTAGCAACGAACATAGTTAAGGGATGTCTTTTCCTCGACAACAGTAGATGAAACATTTTCTTCTTCAGATGGTTTTGAGGAAGAGGGAGTTTCATTTTGAGGAACAGATTTTGAAGTCTTTGCCATTGCTTCTGAATAAGGGTGAATAGATGGTACTGATGAAAGTGAGGGTGTAATTGGCGGATAGTTTATGAAAGTTTTCAGAAAACTAGAAGGGAAGAAGTTTTAAACTTTAGCCAGAAACCCAGAGAATAAAGGTGATGAAATTTTTTAAAAAGCACAAGAGCAAAAGTTTGAATGAAAAAGTTCTAATGGATGGAAGGATGAAGTATTTATAGTTTGCAAATGACGGTTCAATATACCTGTAATGGCCGACCAACAACTGACACACATTTAATATCTCGGGGACTGGACCGACAGAACATTTCAGTCACCTTTTGTCACTTACGTCATGATTTATCGAAGCAAGGTTTGGAAGTTCATATCGTTTCTTGTCGTCATCTCTCCGAAAAATGATGGGATTATCTGTATACGGTCGAAATCGAGCTCGTCTATTGAATGACAAGTCGGGACTGAAACGTGACAGGTTGAAGCTCAACCTTGGATTATATCGAACCAAGGCGTGAAGTTAAATCATCAAGCTCGTGACTTCGGGACCAAACAAGATCGAGGAAACTTTATCGGGCCAAATAACAGAAGGCCAAAATATCCGCAATCAGTTGGATATCACGTTGAAATCTCTGCACTTATCAAGGAAAGGCATATTGATTAGCAAATTATGAGATTTTTTACCGTATATAGAATTGTATCAAGAGTAGGACTCCCCTACTATATAAAGGGGGTCTGATCATTTGTAACACACTTCAAGAAACGCATCCCAAAGTAATACGCCGTTATTTCTTGTTCTTGTTATCTGGTCATTCTATTCCGACATCGATTGAGGTACTTCTTGACCGGAGGGTAACCAACCTTCAAGACTAAGGATGTTCAATTTGCGTGGTTTGCAATTATTTTCTTATCATTAATTTCAATATTAATCTGTTCTTTCAATTTGTATCAAGTTATATCAAGTATCCTTAAAAACGCGTATAAATTCAATTGTTATCTGATTTTTAGGGTAAACAAAAATGAATGTCACATAAAATAAAATGAAGTAACGAAAAAGAAATGGTTTTCTCGATCTCTTGCTAAATGTTAAACCGTTATGTTTATCATAAGAATAAATTGAAAAGACAACCTGAAATAACATTAGATTACAATTTTAAGTAAGATACTTAACATCACAATAACATAAGTTCTTGTAAGTTGTGACAGTGTATAAATGAAGGAAACTTTTACATATTGGAGGAGGATTCATAATTTTGGCATTGTAATAGTCATTCCTTTGTTCCCTTATTTTTTTGGCAGAAAAATCTCAAAAGTACCAACAACAAGAAAATTATACGTATCTCTATTATTATAAAAACATGAATATAATATTGATTTACCAAAATAATCTTAGAATATTAATTGCCTTTTATATGTCTAAAGGATAAAATTGTAATATTAGTTACTATATCATAATAATTTCGCTTGGACAATGAAGCTGGACGATAAAGATTTTGCGTGTACTTCAAATTCAACTAAAACAGTACTTAGAATTTATAATAAACGATAGAGTTCCAATGCCACTCAAATTCACCTGTAAAATAACACAAGTACTTGTATCAACATAAGATATTGATAGTGGATTACAAGCTAAGATACAGAAAATAAAATACTCTTCACATTAGAAGTCAAATTAGAGTATTTTTAAACTTAAACTCTCACGGCAAATACAAAACAAGAGCTGTATTTTTTTTAGGAGTTCATCGTTCCAGTATTCAATCGTGCTCTATCTAATATTAATCCCAATATTAATTAAAGCTATTATTTTTTTTTTTTTTTTGAAAACATCTTATTATGAGTTTAATTGACTGATTTTTATATCCTTTGATATATTTCTTTAATGAAAAAAAATACTTTGAATAAATTGTAATTATTTTAAAATATATCAAAGAATTTTAAATTAATTTTCTTTTTGAAATTTTTGTCCTTGTGATTGATTTTCTTTTAACCTTGTCTTTAGGTTCGCTGTGTTTTAGCTTGTCGCTCCCTCGTTAAATGGCTTGTGAGTTGGTGAAATAAGTGAGAGTTTTCTCTCCACACTTTATACTTTATGGAAATTTTGTCTCCAAATTCAGGATTTATAGTAATTTTATATTCAAATAAAAATAAAAAGTCCATAGAATATTGTTAGCAATCTATTATCTGTAGTGCTTGGTAAAAAAGGTTCTTAGAACATGTGTACACTTAAAACTTAATTGCTTTGAATAATTTATCCGAAGTCGATACAATATGCTTTTTCAAACAATTAAAATAACCATTCAATTGTGCTAAAAAAACGTGATGGTGCTAAAAGAGACAGAAAAGGAAATTAACAATTTGACATGAAGCACTTATAGCTAAGTGTTAGTCAATCGAAATAGTTAACAAATCGTTTGGTGAAAAGTAAAGAGATTTGGAGGTAATTTTCAGCAATCTTACAAGTAGTTCCAAAATCGACGAGGACGGAGACTATAAATAGAGGTTTGGTAAAAACCATACTTTTAATATCAAATAAAAAAAATTCAGCCAACAATATATATTAAGAGCTAAAATAGATCCAGCATTCTTAATGATTACACAAGAGCGTATAAGAAGACATGATTTGGTCTCTTTCCAAAGTAATTGGTCGTTAATCCCAACAATTATGGTTGTGCTAGACATTTTAATAACTTTCATCATTAAATAAAAATGTAAGTTCTCCAAAATACATTATGACAATAACTATAATAACTAGCAAAATGGAATATGTCGGTCAACTAGATGAGATGTCGATTATCAAATTATTCTGTGAAAGTAAAATCCTTCTTAATTTTGACACGATAGTAATACATACTAAAATATTTTAACACAAAAGGACTTTTCGCCACACATGTTTGTTGACATGCTATTTATATACCTCTATTTAAAGGCTAAAAGCTTTTCCTCATTCCTATTACCCGCTTTGTTTATATAAATAATTAAAATGTAATAGTGATAATAAAATATGCTCCTATATGGCATGAACTAGCTAAGAAAGTGATGTTTTATGAGATATAAGTTGCATAAATTAACAGTATTTATTATTAATTGTGTCTATGGTACTGTATTTACGTTAGGGTTTTATTTTTTTGTATCTTTCTCTTCTTAGTTAGGTTGTTACGTGTATAGAAACTAGTATAAATAAATGTGCTTATGTTTGATTCTCCACTTAGGTGACATATCTGTTTGTTTCTTGTCGGGAAAATACATAAGACTAAGTCCAAAAAAATCAGTTTCACACTTAACTTATTAACTTACTTTTTTGTGGGGTCCCACTACTTTTTCTCTTTTCTTTACTTATTTTTTTCTTTTATTGTTTTTCTCTCAATCGTTTCTTCCCTCCCACTTCTCTAACCCAAAACACACTGTAAACACCAAGACCACAATTACTGGACCATCCAGTCTCCCCCTCCTTCACCCACCACCTTATTTTTTTCTTTTGTGACATGTCTTCAATATTTTTCCAACCCCATTTTCATCACCCAAGAGATCAAATACAATCACTATTGAAGAGTTTCCTTCTGGTTAGTGACATATTCAAGATTTCAAAGTCGTGGGTGCTCGAAGATAAAAAGAGGGTAAACAAGTTTAATTATGGGTACTTACTCAATATTTATCTAAGTTTTTTGTTAATTGCCTATACTACATCTACTAGATCTAGTCAAAGATAATGGGTGCTTGAGCACCCATAATGCTCTATGTAGATCCGCCACTGCTTCTGACCAACTTTAGTGTCTATACCGGACAATTCGTCGAAGAACTTTTCCGACCACTATTTTAGCCAAAGAGCTTTTGTCACGGCCCAATTTCATATCAGGCCGTGATGGCGTCCAACACCGCTGCTAGACAAGCCAACAATGAATAACTTAATGATTTCCCATCTTAATGAATTTAGTAATTTTTCCTTTATTTAAAAAATTTAATGAAAACAATTTAAATCAACAAATAAAAATCGCTAGAAACATTTAAAGCCGTAAGAATAGAACCCAAAAATCACCAGTCTACTAATACGTGCAAAGATCTAGTGTCACAAGTATATGGACAACTTAGTAGAATATACAAAAGATGCCTATCCTACTGTCTGAAAAAGAATAGACAGAAACAAAATAAAAGAGAGATCCCGACATGCTGTTGAACGGCTCAGAATGAGCAGCTCGCTGTGGAATCTCGAACCCAGATCAAGAATGCGCGCCTGATGGATATCCAGATGCATCTGCCTCAGATCCTGCACAGTTAAGTGCAGAAGTGTAGCGTGGGTGCATAAAACAATATGTACCTAGTAAGTATCCAATCTAACCTCGAAAAAATAGTGACGAGGGGTCGACTTGACACTTACTAAAGGCTAATGATAATAAGTCAAAATCATAACTAAGTATGGATTACAATAAATATACCAAAACTCAACAACAAGGGATGAAAAATATCCTTTTAACAATTTTTAATCCTAAGAGTTAACATGCGCAAATAATGCCGAGGTCGTACGGCCTAAACCAACACAATAATATGTAAATGTGCACTGCCGATGGTCGAGCGAAGCGAACCATAGATGCATCTATTTAATCTGCCGAGGCGCTCGACCCGCTCCACAATAGTAAACACTTAAAGAAACACAAGTTTTTCAATAACAGTCAAGTGTTCTATTTATAACCTTAAATGAGTGAAACTTATCCTTTTGGAATTCTTTTAAAATTTAAGGAATTATGATATAAGCAATCCAATTGACAAATAAAGGAGCAATTATTTCAAGTATAGTATGATAGGGGTCTTACACTACCCAGACTTTAGCATGAATAGTAGCTATGCACGGATTCTCGCCACTTCGTACGTACGTAACCCCCCATAAATAGTCACATATATTAGTTAATTCGCCTATGGAAAATTTACCTCTTACAAGGTTAGAAGGGAGACTTACCTCGCTCAAAGCCCACTTCCCCATTCAAGAACGTGATCAAACCTCCAAATTTGGTGTCAAATGACTCAAAACTAGACAAACATTATATAAATTAATCAATCTATGCTCAAAAGTTCATATCCCCACTATTCAAGTGATTACCCAACCCAAAATGCAAGATTTCTAAAATTCACCCCCGGGGCTCACATGCCTGGATTCCGAAAATTTTCGATGAAAGTTGTTACCTTTAACCTTAGGAACATAAATATATGATTTTTACTAAATTCCATAACCATTTTCGTAGTGAAATCCCATTTTTATTAAACCCTAGGTTCTTCATCTAAACCCATGATTTCTACTAATTTCATGTTAAAATCTACCCATAATCTATGTATTAAACTCACATTAAGTAGAAATAACTTACCTCACAAAACTAGGTCGAAATCCCCTCCCTAAAAGCTCTCAAATCGCCCCAGAGTGGAAGAAAATGTGATAAAATGGCTTAAGTCCCGTATTAAATGAACCCTCACTGCCCAGCGACTTTCGCACCTGCGGTGCTTAGGCCCTGTCACACCTCTTTTTTCCGACAAGGGTTGGATATGGGAGTTTTTCCAATTTAAGTGACATTATTCGGATTTGGGATTTATTTATTGGTTTCAGAGTCGCCACCCGGATTTTTACGGTATTCCGGGACACCATTTATTTATTGAAATCCCAAACCGAGGAAATTTTGACTCTGTTTAAAATGTCTGCGACCAGAAATCCGAGTAAGGAATTCTGTTAACCCGGGAGAAGGTGTTAGGCACTCCCGAATTCCGTGGTTCTAGCACTGTCGCTTAACTATTAATATTTGGCCTANCCTTTTTCACTTTTTAGCCACTTTTAATATTTATGGACTTATCTTGAAAACAAGTCACGGTGGTGTGCACTTGTCATTTTTAAACACATTATAATTACGCCACATGAAATGCACCCGTAATTATAACATGTGATTTTTATTATAGTTCGAAGTTGAAGACGGGGACATGAGTTGTCGCTCCCGAGTGTTGGTTAGGGTAGCTTTGGTATAATATTTGATTTTTATCAAGTTTCAAGCTAAAGGTCTTGTTCTTCCGAAAAGACTGCCTAAATGATGTTTACTAAAGACGACGTGTTCGGGCTATGGCCCTGTTTTAGCCCCTAATGGTTTCTTTTTGAGCCATCCTAATTAGGTCATTTGGACATGATAAAAAAAAATAGTTAAGAACAAACATACTAACACACGTCACATCTATATGGTAAGAAAGAAGACAAATTTTGAGATGTGAGTATGAGGTTACGTGTTCAAGATTTCTTTACCGTTTAATATACTCCTATATACTAAACAAGAGTTTTATATACAGCTCATGGACCTTTAAATTTTGTGACAGAACAAAGACTTAAAAAAAAACTGAATTAACTGTGGTTGCTTTTATTTGGAGCGGACAGTAAAAAAAAGATTTGGATTTCTGGTTCTACCTTTTCGATAATCGATT
>ML418145.1:0-36442 GCA_005239525.1 Nicotiana knightiana | reverse complement strand
GAAGCTTCCAGTTCTTTCTACAATGGTTGCTTCTCTTCTGCTTACCAAATGCTTTTTTTAAAATAATGAAAACAATTAGGAAAAAAGAAAGATCATAGTATTTTTACTACTCTTGAAGTCAAGTACATCCACATTTAACAAGTTACAAACACACAAGTGATGGTTCCGCGGATCAGCGGATTAAAAATACTAAACCCCGACCATCCTGTACAGTTGCAAAAATGAGGTATCTCAAAAGCTCAATTTTTTTTATCATCACTCACGTTAAATATGACCAATTGATAGTTTCAATGGCTTTTACAGATCAGAGACCAAACAGCTAAAAGAATTAAAGATACTATCTGAAAGATAAGACCAACAACTTACTTTGAGGCCCACTTTTTTCAGCTTCATTTTCAGGAATGTTTGGCAGTGGGTTTTGATTTGCCACAACTTCAGGCAATTTGTTGGGCTGTTCGGAGCTTTGAGTCACAGAATTTGCTTCTGCCATGGTCGAAGAGGATGATAAACTTTCTCAATTTGCTATTTCAAAGTTGTTTAGGGTTTTTGTAAAACGAAAATGCCAACTGAAAAGGAGGCAAGGTTCCGGGTTCCCTTCTTTTTTTGATGTGTCCGTTGCTTTGCTCGTCTCTACTCTCCAAATTGCCACTTTTGTGGTTTCAATTCATGAAATCTATTTACTTCACTTTTAGTTGACACATATACTAAAAATAGATTTTTATTTTTATTTGTCACTTTAAAGAATAACCTTTTTTTTACCATATTCATAGTATTTATTACTTATTTCAAGTCATTTTTTCAAATCTAATAAAATATGCATCAATTAATATGAATATCATGGTAAATTATGCACTTCATTTATTATTTCTTAAGAGGCGTGAAAAGTCAAAACGTATCAAGTAAAAGTGAACAGAGGGAGTATTAAAAAAAAATCATGAAATCTAGTTAAATTTTTTCACGACCCAAAATCCAACTGGTCGTGATGGCACCTAACATAACCTAACCCGTTAGGTAAGCCAAATAACAATTATCCAATTCTAATGATATTTAATAAGACAATTAAGTAAAGAAATTATTTGAATCTTATACATTTCCCAAGGACTAGTAGTACAAGTCATGAGCTTCTAAGATACAAATTTACAAAGCTGGTGTGAAGTAAGAATACATCATCTATTAGAATAACACATAAACAGAATTTTCATAAGTCTAGAGCTACCATGAACAAGAGGCAAATATAACCGGAACGCAACTACATCTTCAAATCTAGCTCTCGTCGATCAGAGTAACGTCAGCAGGCAACATCTGTACGCAAGGTGCAGAACTGTAGTATGAGTACAACATACCACAACGGTGCCTAGTAAGTATCAAAACTAACCTCGGTGAAGTAGTGACGAGGACTAGTCAAGACACCCACAGGTCTAATAAACTGAACAAGCATAAGTATAGGAACAATAGTGCATGATTTCCGCATGGAAGCTACGTAATATGACTAACAATACAGTAGGTACAATAAGAAAGGAAAAACAACAAGTTCAACGGAATACCATAATAATAACACAGAAGGGTGAGTGGAAGCACAACTTAAATCCAAAATCGCATATACAGCAGGGACAAATAATAACTCAACAACTACGATGACTCTCACGTTAGATTTTTGTCAACAACTTCACAAAAGTACCGAACCTCGGATAAATTACAACCCACGGTCTCAATACCTGAACCATAACACTTGGCATCGTGTGCCCTCATCACACCTCATAATCATGGTGACAACTCACATGCCGAATAAAGCCATTCTCACATAGAAGACGAGTAAACAAGGGTGTGCATCTATACTCCACGATATCAAGAAAACCTCTTATCCGATAAAGGGTGCTTAGACACGTGTATGCTTGTGCAAGCGTACCAACATAGCTCATACCAGCTAGTAAGCATAAGGGAAAGAACGGACAACATGTAGAATATTTGCGAAACAGGTGGATCTCTCGGAATATCGTTCCGTAGTCTCAAAATAAATATGCAGTACAGGGGTATCTCCTGGAATACCGTTCCGTAGTCCAAAAGTAAATATACAGTACAAGGGGATCTCCCGAAATACCGTTCCGTAGTCCCAAAGTAAATATGTAGTATAGGGGGGTCTCCCGTTATACCTTTCCGTAGTCCCAAAGTAAATATGCAGTACAGGGGGATCTCCCGGAATACCGTTTTGTAGTTTCAAAGTAAATATGCAGTACAAGAGGATCTCCCGGAATACCGTTTCGTAGTCCCAAAGTAAATATGCAGTACAGGGGAATCTCCCAAAATACCGTTCCGTAGTCCCAAAGTAAATATGTCGTACAGGGGGATCTCCCGGAATACCGTCTCGTAGTCCCAAAGTAAATATGCAATGAACCAACAGAGATAACAGTTACAGCATGGCAGAAACCTCGTACATCACCACAACAAGTACACAGCAACAATGACAATAACACAAGGTACGACGAGTAAGTCAACTCAAGAACTTTAAATCACAAAGAAACGATAGAACTCATTAACAAGGAAAAACCACAGTAAAGAATGCTAGTCGTAAAGAGAATAGCTTAACAAGGGAAAGCTAAAATGTAGCAATGATTTCACAATATTCAAGTCAACAATAAGAAAGCCAACACGAGTCAAATAGTTCCAAATAAAGGCAAGTCAACAAAAATATAGGTTATCTAAACTCCTTTTAGGTTGAGCAATTATGAAGGATATTCAACAATTCAATTAAGGATAAGCAGCAGAGGATAACCATAACTCCAATTAAGACCAAATAATTATAGGATGAGATAATAATAATTTCAATTTAAGACAAACAGTTATGAAAAGATAGCATGACAATAGAAAAGGTAAAATCTTCACTTAAGTCAAATATAAGTCAAATAGACAATAAGAGTGAATCCTAAAGCAATTAACCCTAAGCATGTAGAGGTGAAACTAGCAAATAGGAACTCAAACGTATTAATATCAACTTCATACACAGTGAATATAAGGACCTAGGAACCCTAAAAGGCCAACTTTCCACAAATAAGTCCGAGCACGCACTCGTCACCTCGCGTATATGGACTACAATCAACATAGAAGACTCAAATCCTAAGGGGTCGTTCCCTCGTACAAGATTAGGCTAGATACTTACCTCAAAGACAACAAACTGATACTCTAAAATGAATTTCTCGAGTGAAAAGGCCTCCGGGCGGCTCAAATCCAACCAAAATAACTTCAAAGCACAAATAAAACTTATAAGAAACTATTCTGGATCATAAAGTTTCAATCTTTACAAAAATCTAAAAATCAACCCAAAAGTCGACCCCGGGCCCGCACCTCAGAACCCGACAAATTTTACAAAATCCGAACACCCATTCTAATACGGGTTCAACCATACAAAAATTATCAAATTTCCAATACTATTTCGCCCTTCAAATCATGATTTTTCATTTTGAAAACTTTCTTCAAAAACCAACATTTTCCTCAACTCAAAATATAAATTAAATGATAAAAATAAAAATTAAATCATGGAATATATTAAATTCTAGGTGAATAACACTTACCCAATTGATTTGCTCGAAAATCCCCAAAAGAAGCTCCCAAATTCCAAGTTTTAAACTCAAAATATGAAGAAATGACCAAACCCTCGACTTATATGATTCTGCCCAGCATTTCCGCATATGCGGGCAATTAAGCGCATCTGCACAACCCATTTGCGAGAACCGTTTGCATCTGTGAAGTTAACTTACTAGGCCCAAGTCCGCATCTACGGATGACATAGTTGCACCTGCGGTGAGCAAAAGCGATGACAGGACCGCATAAGCGGACTCCTTCGTAGATTCAATCACAGAATTGCAGAAGCAGCTTTCGCACCTGCATGCCAGCATCCGCAGAAGCGGGCTAGCTCCCAGACCTCAATGATCGCAGAAGCGACCAGGCTCACGCAGAAGCAGAGCCGCACTTGTGCTCCAAAGTGTCATAGGTGTGAGACACCAGAACTAGACCTGACCAAGACTATGAGAAACCTCTGAAACTCGTATGAAACACACCCGAGGCCCTCGAGACCCCGTCTAAAAACACAAACAAGTTCTACAACCTGACACAGACCCACTCAAGGTCTCAAATCACATCAAACATCAACGAAACTATGAATTACGTCACAAATCGAACTTATGAACTTCCAATTCTTCTAACTCCGAAAACTCGTGCCGAAACCAATCAAACCTATCTGGAATGATGTCAAATTTTGTAGACAAGTCCCAAATAACATAACGGAACTACTCCAACTCTCGAAATCGCATTCCGGCCTTGATACCACCAAAGTTAACTATGGGTCAAACATCTCCATCCTTCAAACTTTAACTTTTCCAACTTCCGCCGAAATGCCTCAAATTACCCTACGGACCTCCAAATCCAAAATCCGGACGTACGCCTAAGTTTAAAATCACCATACGAAGTTGTTGAGATCATACAAAATCCATTCCGGAGTCGTTTACACAAAAGTCAAATTCTGATCAAATTCTCACTACTTAAGCTTCCAAAACTAAAATCCTTCTTCTAATTCGACTCTAAATCCTCCGGTTATTGAATTCAACCACGTACGCAAGTCGATACACATAATATGAAGTTGTAAGAGACCTTATGCCATCGAACGGAACTTAAATTCTCAAAATGATTGGCCGGGTCATTACATTCTCCCCCTCTTAAACAAACGTTCGTCCTCGAACGTGCCAATAATCGCCTCGAAGTCTTCAAATCACTGAATGTACGCTTCCAACATACACCCGCGGGTGATCCCACTTCATCCCAATTACATAATCCTGATGACGCCATCTCAACTACAATTTAACCTTTCTACCAACATCGATAAGCCTCATACCCCAAATTCTCACCTTTTATTCATTTCCAAAAGACCCGATTCTAAATCCATATCAGGTATTAGTCTTAACCAGATGCATCAACTCATGTCTACACCATAAGGTATGACCACACAATATAATGCACCACACATAGACCCATAATAACACTTCTAATCACAATAGCTGCCCAAAATCTACCCAGCACCGGCAATTAGCCTCACATCCGATAGGACTTTGTTTCAAACATCCATAACAGTGACAATGATGCAAGAAACACGAAGACCTCATAATTAGACACCCGAATCACCAAGCCACAACTAACACCACCGGCCACACACCCTGCAAGCTAAAACTCAAGAAGCATAGAACGAAAATGACTTAATATATAGAGAAAAACACATAAGAGGAATATCAAACAAGCCTGACATGCACAACTCTCTATCAGTAACATCCTACAAATCAATTTTTAAATAGGAAAATCAAGTACATGAAAAACAATAAGGATATCATCCTGGTATGACTCTCACCGCGACACGCAGCCCGGCTCAAACATATCAAATCTCATGAAATCGCGAGGGCCTAACCCTCAACTCTAAATCACAGGTCGAATATATATCATACCGATTGAAATCTTCCACTAACTCAGATCTGCAATAAAATCACAACACTCACTGAACTCTCACCCTGGCAAAGTATCAAATCATAGCTCGTAACAAAAATACTCAGGAAATCACATCAAGCTTACCGTAAAAGAATACAGGAATTCACTACTAGTATCGTAACTCTCAATAATGAATAAAAACAATGATAAGCACGACTACCACTCATAAAATCTCCCAACAGGGGAAAACACGTAAACAGAATGCCAAATCATGAAACGCACCCATAAGTGGAGCAACAGATAGAGAACTCGCACTGATAAGCAGAACCAAAACGAAATATGAATGGTACACTCTATAACTGTAACGACCCGACCGGTTGTTTTGCGTTATCGGACCCTGTTCCCCTAAATGAAACTTCCCATAGCGGCTTATTATGATTTATGACTTGCGGGGACTGGTGGTCCGGGATTCGGAGGTGTTTAGAGTGCTATAGGAACATTTGGTTCCTTAAGGCTGGCCTTTAAGGCCAGGTTTGACTTCGGTCAACATTTTGGGAAGACGACCTTAGAACCGAGTTTCGTCAGTTTTGGTAGCTTCATATGATGATTTCGGACCTGGTTGTATGTTCGGAATGGGTTTCTGATGACCCGGGAGCGTTTCGGCGCTCAATATTGAAATAAGAAGTTCCTTAAGTTCCTATTGTGGTTTGGGACGTGTTTCTGTGTTATCGAGGTCCGAACGGAATTTCGAGATCATAAATAATTCTGTTATGTCATTTATGACTTGCCTGCATAATTTGGTGTCATTCCGAGTAGTATAGGTCGGTTCGACGCGTTGTTAGCGAAGTCTAGAAAACTTAAAGTTCCTAAGTTTGGTTCTTGGGATTTTGAGGTGTGATTTTGAGTTTTAGCATAGTTTTGGGTGTTCTGAAGGCTCGATCGAGTCTGTATTATGATTTGGGACTTGTGGTATATTTGGACGAGGGCTCGGGTGGGCCCAGGTGCCTCCCGGACACAAACACGAGGCTAAAAAATAGCTGAAATGGATGTTGGTGCACCTGTTCTGGTGTGACCGCAGGTGTGGTTGCCCAGTCGCATGTGCGGGACCGCTCATGCGGTCCCAGCCTCGCAGGTGCAACCCCCAGTGGTCTGGCCAATTCTCACAAGTGCGAACAAAGTTCCGCAGGAGCGGAGCCGCACTTTGCCCCATGAGCGGAGCCACAGGTGCAGTCTCCACTCCGCAGGTGCGAGCCTTTGCTCGTAGGTGCGAGACTACAAGTGCAGTCCTCGAGCCGCAGGTGCGGAGACACTGTTCAGACAGTGTGTTTTTATATACAGGTTTTAATTCATTTTTCTCGTCTCNCAACTCATTTTCCTTATCTCCTTCTTCTTCCTTGGGGAGATTTCCACCATTTTAGAGGGGCAAACGACTTGGTTATTGAAGGTAAGTAAATTCTACTCTAATATTAGCTTCATGCATGAATTCCTAGTTAAGTTTAATCACATAATTAGTGAAAAAGCAAGAATGGGGTAGTAACCTAAGGCTTTCGATAATTTGAGAATTTACCCATGAATTAGCTATGAAATCAAGTAAAAATCGTATATTAATGATCCTTAGGCTATGGGTGAGTGTTTCCTTCGAGAATTTTTAGAATCCGAGCATGCGGGCCCGGAGTTGGATTTTAGAATTTCTTCAAGAATGGTGAATTTGGCTAAGTAATAGGAGAATTCCCTGCTTTGAATATAAATTAACATATTTGTACAACATTCGGCTAGTTTCAAGTCCGTGGGTGTCAAGTTCGGGGTTTCGGGCGCATTCTTGACCCGGGGAGTAGGTGCGAAGCGAGGTGAGTCTCCTTTCTAACCTTGTAAGGGGGAACTGTCCCCCTAGGTGATTTAATGCTATATGTTATAACTGTGGGGGCTGCGTACGTACAAGGTGACGAGAGTCCGTACGTTGCGGCTATTATTGTTATGTCCGGGTAGCTAGGCTTACACCATGTTTTATGTTTTCCTTGAAATGTGTTATATGCTTAGTGAGTTAATGGTATATGCGGCTTGTTTTCCTGAGATCATGGATTTTAAGTAATTTTTCACGAAAAGTAATTGATGAATAATAAATGTGTGGATTGTGTGTGCATGTGACCGCTTCGCAATTGACATTCCGTGAGCGGAGAGTTGTTTCCCCCACTCTCATGGGAGCGGGCCGTACGCCACAGCGAGATAGAAAGATATATACATATTATGGTTCAAGCCGTTCGACCCTCGGCAGTGCACAAATATGATCATTATGATGGCTCAGGCCGGTTGTCCTTATCCTGTATGCGCATGTTAAATTGTTAAGAATTTTGTTATGGATTTTGAGTGTTCAGATAAATTTTTAAAGGAACGAAAAGAATAATGAGATAGAAATTGTATATTTACTTTCAGTATTTATTTGAATCACTGTTATTCTAAATGTTACTTCTTTTATCATCCTTGTACGTCTGTTACTGATATTATATATTGCTAATCATTTTATTGGACCTTAGTGAGTGTCAAGTCAACCTCTCGTCACTGCCTCTTCGAGGTTAGGCGGGATACCCACTGGGTACATATTTGGTTATGTACTCATGCTGCACTCTGTACTTAATTGTACAGGTTCTGAGGCTGGTGCATCTGGTTATCAGATCAGAGCTCGATTCTGATCTTAGTGGGAACCGACTTCACGGTGAGCTGCTTCTCCTGACGATCCTCGGCAACACCTTGGAGTTTTCTTTTTCTTATTTCTTGTCTATTCCTTTCAGACAGTAGGATTGTATATTATGTTTTGTACATTCTGTTAGTATGCCCGTAGGACTTGTGACACTAGTTCCTGGCACACACGTAGTTGTTATTTTGGTTTACGGGTCTGTATATATATATATATATATATATATATATATTGGCTCATTCCTCTTCACGACTGTTTGATTAAAATTGGCTATTTATCCTTGTCAAATCAAGTTTTATCTTTTAAAAACTGAGTATATTTTAAAGTGTTTAATCTAATAAGAAGGAACCTTTAGTAAATTAAGAGTCGGCTTGCCTGACCCCACTGTTGGGCACCATCACGACCTCGGTTAGGATTTTGGGTCGTGACAACATGTTATCAGAGCACTAGGTTCACGTAGGTCTCACAAGTCACAGGCAAACCTAGTAGATTCTTGTAGATCGGTATGGAGACGTCTGTACTTATCTTTGGGAGGCTATAGGGTGTCAGGAAAACCTCTCCTTCTTTTTATTCTATCGTGCAGTCAATGGTTTACTAAATTTCATTCTTCTATTCTCTCACAAATGGTGAGGACGCGTGCATCCGAGGTTCCAGACCCGAAAGGGGCCGCTACCCCCGTTGTTCAAGTCCATGGCAGAGGCCGGGGGAGGGAACTGGCCTAAGGTAGGGGATGAGGGCGTCCCCGAGCTATTCCAGTCATACCACCACCAGAGGACCCTAATATAGAGGAGCCGGGTGAGGTGCCCCTAGCAGGTCCTGCTCCAGTGGACTTTATGACAGCGCCAGGATTCCAGGAGATCATGGGCCGTATGATGCGGTTCATGGACACTATATCCCAGGCTGGTTTATTTCCAGCGGATCCTGCCACATCTCAGGCAGGAGGGGGAGCCCAGAACCCTAATGCCCACGCTGCAGGCCAGACAACAGCACTTCATCATAGCTCGGGTACACTTCCCGTGGGTGGGGCCCAGCCTGTAGCAGCAGCACCTCGGCCCAGACCAGCTGTGGATGGTGATCGTAGAAGTTATTGGATAGATGGACTCGGTTGCACCCTCCAGTCTTCGGGGGTGAGCGGGGCGAGGATGCCCAGGACTTTATTGATAGGTGCAGGGACAGACTGCACAACATGAGGATACTAGAGTCCCATGGAGTGGACTTCACTACCTTCCAACTAGAGGGCAGAGCTCGCAGATGGTGGCAGTCGTACATTCTCAGCAGGCCATCATATTCTCCTTCTATCACCTGGGAGCAGTTCGCTTAGATGTTTCTAGACAGGTATATACCACCCTCTGAGAGGGAAGAGATGCGATATCAGTTTGAGCAGTTGGAGCAGGGACAGATGTCAATGACATATTATGAGGCTAGATTCTCAGGGTTGTCTCTCCACGCACTTATGATATTTCCTACTGATGCTGAGAGAGTGCGAAGATTTGTAGCAGGGCTGCACTCCGGTATTAGGGCCAACATGGTCCGAGAGGTGGAGATGGGGACTCCCTATCAGCTGGGGTCGAGATAGCACGTCGGATTGAGGGCTATCGATTAAGAGGCAGAGAGAAGGGTCAGCAGGACAAGAGAGCCAGATTCTCTGGGGATTTCAGAGGTGCCCCAGTTAGGGGCAGAGGTCAGTTCAATAGAGGTCAGCCCAGCAGGCCTCCATATTCAGCACCCCCACCACCTCCCCGAGGTGTTCCAGCGAGGGCTCAGCGTTATGCCAGAGCGTTCCTACCGCCCTCCAGCTATTCAGAGTTCACCCAGTGGTTATCCTAGTTATTCGAGATCCCCCAGTCCTTACTTCAGTGCTATGCCAGAGAGTGCACATCGCTCTCCGGCCATTCAGGTTTCCTCTTTCGGGCAGCATGCTATGATACCCGGAGGGTGTTATGAGTGTGGGGATCCAGGTCATATGAAGAGGCATTGTCCCAGGTTTCGGGGGAAAGTGGTACATCAGGGTTTTCAGCCTATGGGTCCAGCACTAGCAGTCCAGCCACCTAGAGGTGGGGGACAGGTCTGCAGGGGTCGTCCTAGAGATGGAGGCTAGTCAGGGGGAGGTAAACCAACTCTTGTTCATTCTGGCGGGGCTCAGTCTTCCGGTGCTCCAGCTAGATTCTATGCTATCCCGGCCAGATCAAATGCAGTAGCCTCAGACGCCGTGATCACATGTATTATTACTGTATATGGTAGAGAGGCATCGATATTATTTGATCCATGATCCACTTATTCCTATGTTTCGGTCTTATTTGCTCATTTTCTGGATGTCCCTCGTGAGTCCTTGGGTTCTCCTATTTATGTGTCCACTCCCGTGGGCGATTCTGTGGTTGTAGACCTGATTTGTCGGTCCTGTGTGATTTCATTTTGTGGGTTTGAGACTCGAGCGGATCTCTTATTGCTCGACATAGTTGATTTACAGATTATTTTGGGCATGGATTGGCTATATCCTTATCATGCCGTGCTATATTCCCATGCCAAGACAGTTACTTTAGCCATGCCCAAGTCACCTAGGCTGGAGTGGAGAGGTTCCTCAGTTAGTACAGCCATCCGGGTTATTTCATTCTTGAAGGCCCGACATATGGTCGAGAAGGGTTTTTTGGCCTATTTTGCTTATGTGCGGGACACCATCACCGAGTCTCCGATGATTGATTCAGTGCCAGTTGTTCGAGAGTTTGCTGATGTATTTCCTTCGGATCTTTCGGGCATGCCTCCAGATCGTGATATTGATTTCTGCATTGATTTAGCTCCAGCCACCTCGCCTATATCTATTCCTTCGTACCGTATGATTCTGAAAGATTTGAAGGAGTTGAAGGAGCAGCTTGAGGAATTATTGGCTAAGGGGTTGATCAGGCTGAGTGTATCTCCGTGGGGTGCTCCAGTTCTATTTGTAAAGAAGAAGGATAGGTCTATGTGGATGTGTATTGATTACCGCCAGCTGAACAAGGTCACCATTAAGAACAAGTATCCTTTGTCACGCATCAATGATTTGTTTGACCAGTTGCAAGGTGCTCGTGTGTTTTCTGAGATTGATTTGAGATCGAGGTATCATCAGTTGAGGATTCGGGCTTCAGATGTTTCGAAGACTGCTTTTCGTACGAGATATGACCATTATGAGTTCCTGGTGATGTCCTTTGGGTTGACTAATGCTCCAACGACATTCATGGACTTGATGAATAGGGTGTTCAGGCCGTATATTGATTCCTTTGTCATTGACTTCATTGATGACATTTTGATTTACTCACTTAGCCTGGGGGAGCACGAGCTGCATTTGAGAGTTGTGCTCCAGACTTTGCAAGAACAAAACCTATATGCTAAGTTCTCCAAATGTGAGTTCTGGTTGGATTCCGTGGCATTCTTGGGGCATGTGGTATCCAGAGAGGGTATCAAGGTTGATCCTCATAAGATCGAGGCAGTTCAGAGTTGGTCGCGTCCTACTTCAGCTACAGATATCAGGAGCTTTTTGGGCCTAGCATGATATTATCGCCAGTTTGTGGAAGGGTTCTCTTCTATTGCAGCTCCATTGACTAGATTGAATCAGAAGAATGCCCCGTTTCGATGGTCTGACGAGTGTGAGGCGAGCTTTCAGAAGCTAAAGACAGCATTGACCTCAACACCAGTTCTAGTATTTCCTTCCGGTTCTGGGATGTATACAGTATATTCCGATGCTTCGCGCGTTGGCTTGGTGTTTGTATTGATGCAGGAGGGGAGAGTTATTGCTTATGCTTCGGGCCAGCTGAAGGTTCATGAGAAGAATTATCCTGTGCATGATTTGGAGTTGGCAGCAATTGTTCATGCTCTTAAGATTTGAAGGCACTACTTGTATGGAGTGTCCTGTGAGGTTTATACAGACCACCGTAGCTTGCAACACTTATTCAAGCAGAAGGATCTTAATTTGAGGCAGCGCAGATGGCTTGCGTTGTTGAAGGATTATGATATCACCATTGTTTATCACCCGGGCAAGGCAAATGTGGTAGCAGATGCTTTGAACATGAAGGCGGAGAGTATGGGTAGCTTGGCTTATATTGCTGCAGAGGAGAGAACTCTAGCCTTGGACATTCAGTCCTTGGCCAATCGCCTGGTGAGATTAGACCTTTCAGAGCCTCATCGAGTTTTAGCAAGTGTGGTTGCTCAGTCTTCATTATTGGGGGAGATTAAGGCTCGGCATTTCGATGATCCGTATTTGGTTGAGCTACGAGAGACAGTGGTACAGGGTAGGTCCAAGGAGGTTATTATTGGAGAGGATGGTGTTCTGAGTCTTCAGAGTCGCTTATGTGTTTCTAAGGTTGATGGCCTGAGGGAGAGGAATCTAGAGGAGGCACACAGTTCTCTGTATTCTGTTCATCCTGGTGCTACGAAGATGTATCATGATTTGAATCAGCATTACTAGTGGAGGAGAATGAAGAAGGACATTTTGGAGTATGTGACTAGGTGTCTTAATTGCTAGTAGGTGAACTATGAGAACTAGAGGCCAGGTGGCCTACTTCAGTAGATGCCCATTCCTGAGTGGAAGTGGGAGCGCATCACTATGGACTTCGTGGTTGGGTTGCTTCGGACCTTGCGGAAGGTCGACGCAGTTTGCTCATTGTGGATAGATTGACCAAATCGCCACATTTCATTCTAGTGGCTACTACATATACTTCTGAGAGGTTGGCACAGATCTACATTCGGTAGATAGTCCGGTTGCATGGTGTGCCGGTGTCCATTATATCAGATCGAGGTCCTCAGTTCACCTCGCACTTCTGGAGAGCATTGCATAGTGAGATGGGTACCCAGATGGGTCTCAGCATAACATTTCACCCTCAGACCGATGGTCAGTCAGAGCGTACAATTCAGATATTGGAGGACATGCTCAGGGCATGTGTGATTGACTTCGGAGGTCAGTGGGACCAGTTCTTGCCTTTGGCCGAGTTTGCTTACAATAATAGTTATCAGTCCAGCATTGAGATGGCACCATTTGAGGCTTTGTATGGTCGACGATGTCGTTCTCCTATCGGGTGGTTTGAGCCTAGCGAGGCTAAGTTATATGGCACCGAACTGGTGATGGATGCTTTGGAGAAAGTGAAGTTGATTCAGGAGAGGCTCCGCACAGCACGGTCTAGACAGAAGAGTTACGCGGATCAGAGGGCATGTGATGTATCGTTTATGGAGGGATATAGGGTCCTGTTGAACGTCTCGCCTATGAAGGGTATTATGAGGTTTGGGAAGAAGGGCAAGCTGAGCCCTAGGTTTATAGGTCCCTTCGAGGTGTTGAGGCGAGCTGGGGAGGTTGTTTATGAGCTGGCCTTGCATCCCAGTTTATCAGGAGTTCATCTAGTTTTTCATGTATCCATGCTCCGGAGGTACCACGCCGACATCTCTCACGTGGTTGATTTCAACACTATTCAGTTGGATGAGAGGTTGGGCTACGAGGATGAGCCAGTTGCTATTATTGATAGACAGGACCGCCAGTTGAGGTCCAAGAGAGTTTCTGCCGTAAGTGTCAAGTGGAAGGGCCAACCAGTTGAGGAGGCGACCTGGGAGTCCGAGGAGGACATGCGGAGCAGATATTCACACTTATTCAGCACTTCAGGTACAATTCTAGACCCGTTCGAGGATGAACGTTTGTTTAAGAGGTGGAGAACGTAACGACCCGACCGATCGTTTTGCGTTATCGGGCCCCATTCCCCTAAATGAAACTTCCCATAGCGGCTTATTGTGATTTATGACTTGCGGGGGTGGGTGGTCCGGGATTTGGAAGTGTTTAGAGTGCTATAGGAACACTTGGTTCCTTAAGGTTGGCCTTTAAGACCAAGTTTGATTTCGGTCAACATTTTGGGTAAATGACCCCGGAATCGAGTTTCGACGGTTCCGGTAGCTTCGTATGACAATTTTGGACTTGGGCGTATGTTCGAAATGGGTTTTGGATGACCCGGGAGCGTTTCGGCGCCCAATATTGAAATAAGAAGTTCCTTAAGTTCCTATTGTGGTTTGGGACGTGTTTTTGGGTTATCGAGGTCCGAACATAATTTCGACCGGGAATAGTTCTGTTATGTCATTTATGACTTGCCTGCAAAATTTGGTGTCATTCCTGGTAGTATAGGTCGGTTCGGCGCGTTGTTAGCGAAGTCAAGAAAACTTAAAGTTCCTAAGTTTGGTCCTAGGGGTTTTGAGGTGTGATTTTGAGTTTTAGCATTGTTTTGGGTGTTCTGAAGGCTAGAGTGAGTCCGTATTACGATTTGGGACTTGTTGGTATATTTGGACGGGGGCTCGGGTGGGCCCAGGTGCCTCCCGGACACCACACAAGGCCAAAAATCAGCTGAAATAGTTGCTGGTGCACCTGTTCTGGTGTGACCGCAGGTGCGGTTGCCCAGTCGTAGGTGCGGGACCGCTCCTGCGGTCCCAGCCTCGTAGGTGCGACCCCTAGTGGGCAGGCCATTTCTCGCAGGTGCGGACAAAGTTCCGCAGGAGTGGAGTCACAAGTGCGGTCTCCACTCCACAGGTGCGGCCCAGGCTTCCTCGTCCATTTTCGCAGGTGCGAGACCGCAGGTGCGTTCCTCAATCCGTATGTGCGGTCCTCGATCCGCAGGTGCGGAAACACTATTCAGACAGTGTGTTTTTATACACGGGATTCAACTCATTTTCCTTATCTCCTTCTTCTTCCTTGGGGCGATTTCCACCATTTTAGAGGTGCAAACGACTTGGTTATTGAAGGTAAGTAAATTCTACTCTAATATTAGCTTCATGCATGAATTCCTAGTTAAGTTTAATCACATAACTAGTGAAAAATCAAGAATAGGGTAATAACGCAGGGCTTTCGTTAAATTTGAGAATTTACCCGTGAATTAGCTATGAAATCAAGTTAAAATCGTATATTAATGATCCCTAGGCTATGGGTGAGTGTTTCCTTCGAGAATTTTTAGAATCGGGCCGTTCGACCCTCGACAGTGCACATATATGATCATTATGATGGCTCAGGCCGGTTGTCCTTATCCTGGATGCGCATGTAAAGTTGTTAAGAATTCTGTTATGGATTTTGAGTGTTCAGACAAATTTTTAAAGGAAATAAAAGAATAACGAGAAATTGTATATTTACTTTCAGTATTTATTTGAATCAATGTTATTCTAAATGTTACTGCTTTTATCATCCTTGTACGTCTGTTACTGATATTATATATTGCTAATCATTTTATTGGACCGTAGTGAGTGTCAAGTCGACCTCTCGTCACTACCTCTTCGAGGTTAGGCGGGATACTCACTGGGTACATATTTGTTTATGTACTTATGCTGCACTCTGTACTTAATTGTACAAGTTCTGAGGCTGGTGCATCTGGTTATCAGACCGGAGCTCGATTCTGATCTTAGTGGGACCGACTTCACGGTGAGCTGCTTCTCCTGACGATCCTCGGCAGCACCTTGGAGTTTTCTTTTGCTTATTTACTATATATTCCTTTTAGACAGTGGGATTGTATATTATGTTTTGTACATTCTGTTAGTATGCCTGTAGGACTTGTGACACTAGTTCCTGGCACACACGTAGTTGTTATTTTGGTTTACGGGTCTGTATATATATATATTGGCTCATTCCTCTTCATGACTGTTTTGATTAAAACTGGCTATTTATCCTTGTCAAATCATGTTTTATCTTTTAAAAGCTGAGTATATTTTAAAGTGTTTAATCTAATAAGAAGGAACCTTTAGTAAATTAAGAGTCGGCTTGCCTGACCCTGCTGTTGGGTGCCATCACGACCTCAGTTAGGATTTTGGGTCGTGACAGGAAGTGAATTCAGATGTCCGTATAGGGGTGTGCATTCGAATCGGTTTATTGATAAATCAAATTGATTATTTGTTATCGGTTTATCGATTTATCAATTTAGATTTTGATTTTTCTATCGAGTTATCGATTTCGATTTCGATTTTGTCCTCTTCGGTTATCGGTTTATCGATAAATCGATAAGATATACTAAAAAGACAAACATACCCTTATTCTATAATACCCTTTCCTTTATCCTAAGTCCCTAAGCCTATTATTTCCTCTACCCATTCTTCAAAGCTCGTTTCTCCCTCTCTCCATTTTCTTTTTCCCTTTCCAGCTCAAGCGAACTCCCTTGGCAATTCCATTTTATTTTTTCCAGTTCAATATCGCTCCATATGAACTGCCTTTTAATTGCGAGGTACGTATTATATTACTTCTGCTGGCTGCTAAGCTTTGAAGAAATTGTTAACTCCCTTCTGTTTTTTTCATAATAACTTGTGTTTAGGTTTTGAGTTTCACTTTTCATGCAATTTGTAACACTTGTTTTTATTTTTATTTTTACAACTCTGGTTAAACTCATAATTATTCACTGACGATAAGACCTAATGTTTTATTCACTAACGATATAAAGAATTCATAATTAAGTAATTTATTTAAAATGGAATAGGAAATTTGATGTTCTTCACTTCAATAGGAAACAATAGAGAAGGTTTATATTGACAGGGTTCATAGGAAATGAAGCAGACTTCATTGACAGGGTTAAACTTTATATTCAGTACTCAAGGATAAAAAGATCGAATTTCGTTTACCTGTAAATAGTAATCAGTTTCTTCACTCCATTTTCCTCAAACGAATTACCGGTGAATTTCGTCTTGTGTTATGCCAAATTATCCATGCCTCTGCCGAAGGACTACTAGTTTTCTTATTTGCAGATTCCAATTGTCCGTCCTTTGTTTAATTTTCATTCTCTATTTTTAGTGTTTGGACTTGTGGACAATCCTGATTAATGTGGCAACCATGGAATTTTATTACTATTAAGTAGGTTTGACTTCTAGCAATTACTAGTGTCCGTCTTATTTTAGCTTCTTTTTGTCCATATTAGTTAGGCGTGATTATAGCGATATACTTTCCGTGGAATCTCGCAAATTTTCTTATTGGTGTAATCGATAAGCCCCAAAAATCGATAAATCAAAATCGAAATCGAAAAAAATGAAATCTTATTGAAAAGATAACGATAAGCATATGTACATATCGATAATCGATAAGTAATTATCGATAAGGATCAAAATCGTATCGATAAATCGAATGCACACCCCTATGTCCGTAGGTCATTTTGAAGTCATTTGGCTAAAGATAGAAATTTGAAGGTTTTTGAGAAATCAGACCGGAAGTGAAAATTTTTATATCGGGGTCAGAATGCGATTCCGGAAGTTGGATCAGGTCCCTAATGTCAAATATGACTTGTGTGCAAAATTTGGGGTCAATCGGACGTGATTTGATAGGTTTCGGCATCGGATGTGGAAGTTTGAAATTTCAAGTTCTTAAAGTTTGAATTTTAGTGTGATTTGTGATTTCGGCATTGTTTGATGTGATTTGAGGCCTCAATCAAGTCCGCATTATGTTTTGGAACAGGTTGGTGTAATTGGACGAGGTCCCAGGGGCCTTGGGTGGATTCCGGGTGGTTAACAGATCAATATTTAAAGTTGAGAAAAGGCTGAAGTTGCTGTCATCTGGTGTGACCGCACCTGCGAGGCTTGGACCGCAGGTGCGGCTTTGGCGCCGCGGGTGCGATATTTGGCTGGCTGGGCAGGGAGGGCAGGTGTGATGCAATTTCTGCACCTGCGAAGTCGCTGATGCGGGCAATGGGGCGCAGGTGCGAAGTTTGGCTGGGGCTGAGGAAGCCGTAGGTGCGGAAGTTTGGGCGCACCTGTGAAAGCGTAGGTGAGAGATTTTTATTGCAGGTGCGAAAATAGGCCTGGGAAGAATGTTTTTAAAACCGGGATGTCATGGCCATTTCTTCACTTTTCACTTGGTGTGGGCGATTTTGGAAGGCTTCAAAGGGGGGTTTTCATAATGCATTACAAGGTAAGTAAATTCCTCCAATTTTTGAGTTAGATACAACGATTATACGTGAATTTGAACATGGAAATTAGTAGGGAAATGGGATTTTTGGAAGAAAAGCCTAGAAATCGTATTTTGGATTTTAGCCACGAATTTGAGCATGATATTAAGGGTAAATTGTTTATTTGAGCTAGTAAGGCTATCGGTAGGGTATCTCTTCGAGAAATTTCAAAATCCGACCACGTGGGCCTGAGGGCATTTTGGTCAATTCACTGATGGGAGTTGGGGAAGTATATAATTTGAATTTTTTACGAGTATTAGAATTAATTTTCACTGCGTTGCCCGTTATTTGGTAGTTTTGAGGCGTTGTGCATCAATTGGAGTCGTCGGAAGGGCTTGGAAGCCGGTTATGAAATTTCGGATCGAGGTAAGTCTCCTTTATAACTTTGTGAGGAGGAATCCCCCTAGGTGAACTNCGTATGCACGAGGTGACGGGAGTCCGTGCGTAGCTACTATTATGCCATGTCCGGGTAGTCTAGGACCCACTAGCATGCCTTACATGTTGTACATGTGATCCTGCCCTTAATATTAGACTGTTAATGCTATTGAATCGGTAAATTATTTCCTAATAAGACTAGAATGTACTTCTCTCAATCATTTAGAAAGAGAATTGATTCCTCCGTGGATAATTGTATTCCTGATAAAGTTATATTATTGAAAATTATTAAACTAGGCAAATGAGTTTCAAAACAAAGATTTAAATACTATTTTTTTGTGTTCCTTTAAGAATAATTTCACCACTTTCCTGGGTAACTGCTTTCTTGATAAAAATGTGAACTTATTATGTGAATATGTATACATTTGAGCACCTGAGTCGCATGTATGATTCGCGAGCAGGTTAACCTTATTATTATTATGTTGAACGCGTCGCATGACCGATGCGCGAGCGGGGAAAATAGATGCATCTATGGTTCGAGCCGTTCGACCATTCGGTAGTGCACTGGTCCGCGCCGTTCGACCCTCGGCATTTCTTGCGCATGATAATTGCTGCGTATTTCCTATGATTTATATTTGTTTATTGGCCTAAGGAAATTCTTAATTTCCAGTTAAAAACAAAAGAATTGATGTGTAAAATGTGAAATAAGTCTGATATTCTCATCCCTGATAATTATTTAAAATGTCAACTAGAATAATGAAGGTGTTAAAACGTTAAATATAAGAAGAACTGATATTCCTTATCCCTGATATTTATAAATTGCCTATGACATTCATGCTTAGTGTCTCACTTGATTATACTAAATTGACCTCTAGAAAGTGTCAAATCGACCTCTCATCACTACCTCTCCGAGGTTAGGCGGGATACTTACTGAGTTGCTGTGCATTTTCATTGCACATGTACTTTCCCAACGATGTGGCTGGTTTGCAGACTTAGGCGAGCTGCATCATCCGGAGGTGATCCGCAGGTGACAGATTCCCCCTCGTATTGAATTAATTTTGTTTTAAATTCCATTGTCCAATTTGTATCTCGGACAAGCTTTGTAATGATTGTATAAATTCTTAGAAATTGATCATGCACTTGTGACACCGGGTTCTGGGATGTGTTTGGGATATATTTGCTAAAACAAAATATTTAAACCATCATAATTACTTAACGTATTTTTGTTTAGTTATCATGTAATATAGTGAAAGGTAATAATTTCAAAATTGTTAAAACAGGAATTTATTTCAACTAATTAGTGATTGGCTTGCCTGACGATGGTGTCCGGCGCCATCACGACCTTAATAGATTTTGGGTCGTGATAACATGGTATCAGAGCACTAGGTTCCCTTAGGTCTCACGAGTCATGAGCAAGTCTAGTAGAGTCTTGCGGATCAGTATGAAGACGTCTGTACTTATCTTCGAGAGGGTACAAGGCTATTAGGAGTACTTCCCTTCTTGATTCCTCATCGTGCGATTTGATTCCTGTAAGGCTTATGCCTATATTTCATACTACTCAATCTTATACGCCGCAAAGTGCTTGCTATGAATCGGGAATTTGAGGAATTGAAATGGTGCTACGGATATGGTGCAAGTTGTTTTCCATGTGAAGTTGATTGAGGCTATTGTCGTGGCCCTGCGGAAGGATAATATGTTGTTTCAGCTCAATAGTTGTGTTTCTGAGAGCCTTGAGGTTATGCTCAGGTTGTGATGATGTATAAGATTGGTTATCGTTCGATGTCGATATGATAATAGAACGCTTGCCCATATGTTGAGTCCTGATGAATGGTTTGAAGGGAGGTCTTCTTAGAGTGTGAATTCGAGATTTCGGTATTTTAGTTCCAGCAGAGGAAAGGCATTTTGATTATAAATGGTCCGGTTGGGGTTGATAAAGTAGTAAGACTTGGTGTTTTCAAGAAAGGTGGAGTATTCACCTGCGATGTATTAAGTTCGTCAGTGTCATGGATTCTTCGGATGCATGGGGTCAGAGTATTGTGAAGAAATATTGAAGAATTTGCTTGGCAGAGACCGTGAGAGGCGATGGTTTAGTACTGGATAAGTGTTGATAATGAAGCCAGCTCGAGATAAATGATCTTCGGAGAGTTTGAAGTCGTGGCGAACTGCTAGTTTAAGAGCCGCCGAGAATGATATTGAATCGAGGCAGAAATTGGGCAACATGCGACGAAGGAAGACATGTGAGAAGTTTCAGGTGGCAGCTAAATTTCTAAAAGGCCAGGTGTAAGGAACGGAAGTCAGGTGGTTGTTTAAAGGAATGAGTTTAACAAGTGGAAGAGTGGCAGCGTAGCATAGGAGTTTAGTGGTAAGACAGCTGCCTATCTTGAGGAAAAGTTTGAGAGTCTTAGTGGATGGTGATTGGGTCCACGAGCTTAAGTTGAAATGTGGGTTATTTCGGCGGAAGGTTAGATACAAAATGGAGGAGTTGTTAGGAATGAAGAAAAATGCAATATGGCGGTGAATTTGAAGATGTTGTAGCGCATTTAGTAGATGTCCATGAGGAGCGGACGGACTGGTAAAATTGGTGATTTCCACAGGTGGGTTATCTCATGTGAATGGGTTAGCGGTTGCATGGTTGGCAAGTTTCTATGAGGCAATGCTGACAGGGAAAAGGATCTCAGCAGGGTCTAGAGTGGTGCAAGGAGTAGCTTTGGGCTAAGTGGGGGAGTCCCACCATCTGTAGTTGGGTTGAAGGATTGTGTTCGCATGGGGTCGCGTATTGTCGGCGTGTTGGTAAGTTATTTCAGCTAAGGGAAAGGAGTAAAATGGTGATTGCGCGTGGGATTTCAGGAATGTGTGCAAAAGTTGGCCCTATTGGACCAGGGTTGGGCTCTGAAAGATTCAGAATTTGTGCTTAAGGAATAGGCGAGTTGCAAGGGTAGTGACTCAGTCACGTGTTTCATTGAAAATGGTGTTCATGTGCTAGATTAGCCTTGGAGTTTATTGTATTTGGTGCCAGTCAGAGTGGGTGACTCTTAATAGCGGTTCTAGTGAATTCAAAAGTTAAGAACGCAATGTTTAAGGGTTAAAGGCAGCAGTATGATTAAGAATTTAGATTTTGCAGCGTAATTTCATAGAGAGGGAAAACGGCTGGAGTGCTCCATGTAATTTTCAGTGTGCAGGATAGTATTGGAGGAGTGGGAGAAATAAACTCCGGGTTGTAGAAAGATTTTCAGGAGGGTATGAGACGGGTTACGAGATTTAGGCAGCATGGTCTCGTGAATCAAGGTCACTCGGGATGAGTGAGGGTTGAGTTGCTATGAGTTGAAGGAAGTTACTATTATTCTTGAGGGAATTGAAGATGATTAAAAGAAGATAGATTGATTAGCCATGGTTGAAATGGCACATGTACAACATTGATCAGTTTCGTCAGTGTAATTAAATTATGCATGTGGATTGGGCTGGTATACGCGGGGCTTGTCGGCCGCCGTAACCTATTTGATTTGGGAGCATTCGAGTGTTATGACCTGTCAGGTGTAGGCGGATCTCGGAAGGTTTATGGTGGTTCAGACCACTACTTAAGGATTTGCGTATTGGGTGATTGTGAGAATTCACTTGAGTATTGTTATTGTTCTCTTGAATTGAGGTAAGTAAAAGGTTTCTATATGATGAAGTGTTCACCCTATTGGTGGTTTCGGAGTTATGATGAAATTCTTGCACAATTTCATGTTGGCGTGTTAGGTGTAGTAAGCAGTGTGTAACTTTAAGTAAGGAATCGAGATTGCAGTTCGGTGTTAGCAAGGATGTCATGAGCTCGGATGAGCAAGAAAAAGTGATTTGAAAGTTCAGAGTAAGCTGGTGTTATCTTCAATGTCACCTGAGATCGCTCTTCGGTGAAAAGAGCTTTGTACCCTGGTTATGGGTTCTTGATTTGTTTTACAGCGTTAGTGTGGCTAGTGGTGGATGTGCAGGTTTTCTACCTTGTGTGGAAGGTCGTTTGAGCGTGACCACGGGAATATTGTATGAGTGTGACATGTAGTCACTTAATGGGTTGAAGATTTGGGCTGAGTATAAAGAAGTGTAATATTGCTTATTTGAGAATTTATGTCTAGAAGGCGTTTGGTTCATTTGGTTTTGGATTGTGGGGTGGTTGTCCTGGCTATGGTGGTTGTTCTTGCGTATTATGAGAGGAAGTGGGTTATTACAGACCCAGGTCAAGCTATCATTCTAGTTCATTGCAAGCAGAATCGGCTTGAAGTGTATGAATGGATTTAAACATGATTAGGGGCTTCATGTGAGGTAGATGTGTTCATCTCAGTATAGCGCTCCTCAAGGAGGGGTGTTGGAATATCAGGTGATTGTTCCGTCTTCGTCAAATTCATGTAATATTATGATTGTGCAGTGTGAGTTGTGAAACGACTTGATANATATATATATATATATATATATATATATCGCACCTCAGTTGTTCTTGAGTTTTGTAGCATATGTCTTTATCAGTCTCCCCAGGATGGTATTATGCACTTAGCATGCTTATGATTGATATTCAGTATTCTGTGATACTGAGCAATTCAGCTCCGTGTATATCTCCTTATGTGAATCTTATGTGTGGATCAGGTGGCACGTCACCACGAGTATGTTATTTGGATCGGGTTGCACGCCGCAACAGTGTGATGTTGAGTACGGTCCCCTATATTTATTTTTCTTGTGTTTTATTTCCTATTCTCTGTGGAAAGTTCCCGTAAGTTGCGTGAGTCGAGTAGTCTCTTCCTAAGGCATTTCTTATGTATCATGTTTGAGTTGTGGCCTATTGGCGCATTGTGGAGTCATGTGAGAATGTTGGTCATGTTTGGGGTGATTTGTTGTCTGAGCGGTTCATACTGGGTGAGACGATATTATTGGATCAGGGATCAAGTGCGATAAGATTATGTGAAATATGTTAAAGGACAATTACCCTTATTGGTTTGTAATGAGGTGAGGATTCTAGTCAAGAGGAGATATTCAATGATTTAATTAACTCGGCAGTTGATTATGAATTTCTACACACTTCCTCCGTTGTTATGGTATCGTCAGCGTTATAGCAGGATGTATGTATATATATTGTAAGGTGCATTGGAAGAATCAGATTCGTGGAATTTTGGCTATTAAGGTTCAGGGAGTGTCATTGTGCTAATTTAGCATAGGCATGCAGTCATGTTCTGGTATATCGTGTGGTAGTTGATGCGGTGTTTATATATTCGGAATAGGCCCGACAGAGAATTTCAGGTGTTGGAACTGGATTCTGAGCTTATTATATGGATAAAAGAAGAAATCTTCAGATTTGATCAAGCTAATGTGCCCAACTGGGTTGTGGTAGCACTGCCAGGTGCACGAGGTGTTAATCAGTGATTTCAGATAACTCCAGAGCAGTTCTTAGCACGTTCGAGGACGAACATCTATTTAAGTGGGGGAGAATGTAATGACCCGACCGGTCATTTTGATCTCTAGCGCGTCGTTCAGTGGTTTGAAGTCATGAAAAACTCCACTTCAGGTATTATGACTCGTAGGCATGGTCGGAGTTGAATTTCGGGAAGTTCAGAGTCAAATTGGAAAGAAAATTCTCATTTCAGAAGCCTTAAGTTGGAGAAATTGACGAAGATTGGAATTTTGAGTAAACGACCTCCGAATCAGGATTTGAAGGTTCCAGCAGGTTCGTATGATGATTTTGGACTTGGGCGTATGTCCGGATNAGCATGGTCTCGTGAATCAAGGTCACTCGGGATGAGTGAGGGTTGAGTTGCTATGAGTTGAAGGAAGTTACTATTATTCTTGAGGGAATTGAAGATGATTAAAAGAAGATAGATTGATTAGCCATGGTTGAAATGGCACATGTACAACATTGATCAGTTTCGTCAGTGTAATTAAATTATGCATGTGGATTGGGCTGGTATACGCGGGGCTTGTCGGCCGCCGTAACCTATTTGATTTGGGAGCATTCGAGTGTTATGACCTGTCAGGTGTAGGCGGATCTCGGAAGGTTTATGGTGGTTCAGACCACTACTTAAGGATTTGCGTATTGGGTGATTGTGAGAATTCACTTGAGTATTGTTATTGTTCTCTTGAATTGAGGTAAGTAAAAGGTTTCTATATGATGAAGTGTTCACCCTATTGGTGGTTTCGGAGTTATGATGAAATTCTTGCACAATTTCATGTTGGCGTGTTAGGTGTAGTAAGCAGTGTGTAACTTTAAGTAAGGAATCGAGATTGCAGTTCGGTGTTAGCAAGGATGTCATGAGCTCGGATGAGCAAGAAAAAGTGATTTGAAAGTTCAGAGTAAGCTGGTGTTATCTTCAATGTCACCTGAGATCGCTCTTCGGTGAAAAGAGCTTTGTACCCTGGTTATGGGTTCTTGATTTGTTTTACAGCGTTAGTGTGGCTAGTGGTGGATGTGCAGGTTTTCTACCTTGTGTGGAAGGTCGTTTGAGCGTGACCACGGGAATATTGTATGAGTGTGACATGTAGTCACTTAATGGGTTGAAGATTTGGGCTGAGTATAAAGAAGTGTAATATTGCTTATTTGAGAATTTATGTCTAGAAGGCGTTTGGTTCATTTGGTTTTGGATTGTGGGGTGGTTGTCCTGGCTATGGTGGTTGTTCTTGCGTATTATGAGAGGAAGTGGGTTATTACAGACCCAGGTCAAGCTATCATTCTAGTTCATTGCAAGCAGAATCGGCTTGAAGTGTATGAATGGATTTAAACATGATTAGGGGCTTCATGTGAGGTAGATGTGTTCATCTCAGTATAGCGCTCCTCAAGGAGGGGTGTTGGAATATCAGGTGATTGTTCCGTCTTCGTCAAATTCATGTAATATTATGATTGTGCAGTGTGAGTTGTGAAACGACTTGATAATTTCTTATGTGTTGAGGTCCCGCGTAGTGGGGATGATATGTGAGTGGNAGCATGCTTATGATTGATATTCAGTATTCTGTGATACTGAGCAATTCAGCTCCGTGTATATCTCCTTATGTGAATCTTATGTGTGGATCAGGTGGCACGTCACCACGAGTATGTTATTTGGATCGGGTTGCACGCCGCAACAGTGTGATGTTGAGTACGGTCCCCTATATTTATTTTTCTTGTGTTTTATTTCCTATTCTCTGTGGAAAGTTCCCGTAAGTTGCGTGAGTCGAGTAGTCTCTTCCTAAGGCATTTCTTATGTATCATGTTTGAGTTGTGGCCTATTGGCGCATTGTGGAGTCATGTGAGAATGTTGGTCATGTTTGGGGTGATTTGTTGTCTGAGCGGTTCATACTGGGTGAGACGATATTATTGGATCAGGGATCAAGTGCGATAAGATTATGTGAAATATGTTAAAGGACAATTACCCTTATTGGTTTGTAATGAGGTGAGGATTCTAGTCAAGAGGAGATATTCAATGATTTAATTAACTCGGCAGTTGATTATGAATTTCTACACACTTCCTCCGTTGTTATGGTATCGTCAGCGTTATAGCAGGATGTATGTATATATATTGTAAGGTGCATTGGAAGAATCAGATTCGTGGAATTTTGGCTATTAAGGTTCAGGGAGTGTCATTGTGCTAATTTAGCATAGGCATGCAGTCATGTTCTGGTATATCGTGTGGTAGTTGATGCGGTGTTTATATATTCGGAATAGGCCCGACAGAGAATTTCAGGTGTTGGAACTGGATTCTGAGCTTATTATATGGATAAAAGAAGAAATCTTCAGATTTGATCAAGCTAATGTGCCCAACTGGGTTGTGGTAGCACTGCCAGGTGCACGAGGTGTTAATCAGTGATTTCAGATAACTCCAGAGCAGTTCTTAGCACGTTCGAGGACGAACATCTATTTAAGTGGGGGAGAATGTAATGACCCGACCGGTCATTTTGATCTCTAGCGCGTCGTTCAGTGGTTTGAAGTCATGAAAAACTCCACTTCAGGTATTATGACTCGTAGGCATGGTCGGAGTTGAATTTCGGGAAGTTCAGAGTCAAATTGGAAAGAAAATTCTCATTTCAGAAGCCTTAAGTTGGAGAAATTGACGAAGATTGGAATTTTGAGTAAACGACCTCCGAATCAGGATTTGAAGGTTCCAGCAGGTTCGTATGATGATTTTGGACTTGGGCGTATGTCCGGATCGGGCTTTGGATAATCCAGGAGCGTTTTAACGTATATTGTGGAAGTCAACATTTTGAAAAAATTCTCTAAGTCTGGGTTGAAGTGCATCTTAGTGATATTGATGTCCATTTGGTGATTCTGGAGTTGCGAGCGTGATCAGAAGTGAATTCGGATGTCCGTAGGTCATTTTGAAGTCATTTGGCTAAAGATAGAAATTTGAAGGTTTTTGAGAAATCCGACCGGAAGTGGAAATTTTGATATCAGGGTCAGAATGCAATTCCGGAAGTTGGAGCAGGTCCGTAATGTCAAATATGACTTGTGTGCAAAATTTGGGGTCAATCAGACGTGATTTGATAGGTTTCGGCATCAGATGTGGTAGTTTGAAATTTCAAGTTCTTAAAGCTTGAATTTTAGTGCAATTCGTGATTTCGGTGTTGTTTGATGTGATTTGAGGCCTCGAGCAAGTCCGCATTATGTTTTGGAACAGGTTGGTGTAATTGGACGGGGTCCCGGGGGCCTCGGGTGGATTCCGGGTGATTAACGGATCAATATTTGAAGTTGAGAAAAGGCTGAAGTTGCTGCATCTGGTGTGACCGCACCTGCGAGGCTTGGGCCGCAGGTGCGGATTTGGCGTCGCAGGTGCGATATTTGGCTGGCTGGACAGGGAGCACAAGTGCGATGCAATTTCCGCACCTGCGAAGTCGCAGATGCGGACAATGAGGCGCAGGTGCGAAGTTTGGCTGGGTTTGAGGAAGCCGCAGGTGCGGAAGTTTGGGCGCACTTGTGGAAGCGCAGGTGCGAGATTTTTATTGCAGGTTCGAAAATAGGCCTGGGCAGAATGTTTTTAAAACCGGGATTTCTTGGTTACTTCACTTTTCACTTGGTGTGGGAGATTTTGGAAAGCTTCAAAGGGGGATTTTCATCATGCATTACAAGGTAAGTAAATTCCTCCCATTTTCGAGTTAGATACAACGATTATACATGAATTTGAACATGGAAATTAGTAGGGAGATGGGATTTTTGGAAGAAAAACCTAGAAATTGTATTTTGGAGTTTAGCCACAAATTTGAGCATGATATTAAGGGTAAATTTTATATTTGAGCTTGTAAGGCTATGGGTAGGGTATATCTTCGAGAAATTTCGGAATCCGGGCATGTGGGCTTGAGGGCATTTTGGTTAATTCACTGAGCGGAGTTGCGAAAGTATATAATTTGAGTTTTGTACGAGTATTAGAATGAAATTTCGATGCTTTGCCCGTTATTTGGTAGTTTTGAGGCGTTGTGCATCCATTGGAGTCGTCGGAAGGGCTTGGAAGCCGGTTATGAAATTTCAGAGCGAGGAAAGTCTCCTTTCTAACTTTTTGAGGGGGAATTGTCCCCCTAGGTGAACTAATTAAATATGTGCTGCTATTTGGGGGGGGGGGGCTACGTATGCACGAGGTGACGGAAGTCCGTGCGTAGCTGCTATTATGCCATGTCCGGGTAGTCTAGGACCCACTAGCATGCCTTACGTGTTGTACATGTGATCTTGCCGATAATATTAGACTGTTAATGCTATTGAATCGGTAAATTATTTCCTAAGAAGACTAGAGTGTACTTCTCTTAATCATTTAGAAAGAGAATTGATTCCTCCGTGGATAATTGTATTCCTGATAAAGTTATATTATTAAAAATTATTAAACTTAGCCAATGAGTTTCAAAACAAAGATTTAAATGTTCTTTTCATGTTCCTTTAAGAAGAATTTCACCACTTTCCTGGGTAACTGCTTTCTTGATAAAAATGTCAATTTATTATGTGAATATGTGTACATATGAGCACCTGAGTCGCAGGTATGATTCGCGAGCAGGTTAGCCTTATTGTTATTATGTTTACCGCGTCGCATGACCGATTCACGAGCGGGGGAAAATAGATGCATCTATGGTTCGAGCCGTTAGACCCTTCGACAGTGCACAATTTATTATTATTGGTCCGCGCTATTCGACCCTCGGCATTTCTTGCGCATGATAATTGCTGTGTATTTATGTAACGACCCGGTCTGTCATTTTAAGAATTAGCGCCCCAATCCCCTATTAACCGCTTCTCCCATGTCTAATTATGTTATTGGAACTTGTCGGAGCATTGAGTGATGAAATCCAGGGTGATTTTTGACACATAGTCCATAAATGCAGAATTTAGCTTTAGAAATGTGGCCGTAGCTGGAGCTGTGTGAAGAAGGATTCGGAAGGGAATTCCGTCGACTCTGTTAGCTCCGTTAGGTGATTTCGGGGTTAGGAGCGTGTTCAGGATGTGTTTTCGAGGTCGGCTGTGGATTTAGGCTTGAATTGGCGAAAGTTAGAATTTCCGCGATTTTGGCCGATAGGTAAAATTTTGATATCGGACTTGGGATGGAATTCGGAAAGAGACAGAAGGTCCGTAATGTTATTTGTGGCCTGTGTGCAAAATTTGAGGTCATTCTGATGAGTTCTGACGTGTTTCGGCATCGGGTGTGGATTCTAAAAATTTCATTAGTTGTTAGGCTTGAATCTATGAATAATTGATAATTTTGATATTGTGAGATGTGTTTTTAAGGCTCGACCAAGTTTGAACAAGGTATTAGGTTCAGTTGGTAGGTTTGGTTGAGGTCCCGGGGGCCTCGGGGTTGTTTCGGATGCCCAACGAGTGAGTTTGGGACTTTGAGAGCAGCTGAACCATTCTGGTTCTAGTGTCTCGCACCTGCAATTGTATTTCCGCAGGTGCAGACACGCAGGTGCGAAGGGGGTTCACGCAGGTGCGGACGTAGCTTAGGCTGGCCCGACTCGCAGGTGCAGAAGAGTATCCACAGGTGCGGAGCCGCACCTGTGACCCAGCCACCGCAGGTGCGACCCCAAGTCGTTTAATGAGTTTCCGCACCTGCGATTGTGTTTCCGCAGGTGCGTCACCGCAGGTGCGATCCCAGTCGCAGGTGAGAAACATCTGGGCTGGTTATACCAAAAATTCGAGGGTTTGAAATTCATAATTCCAAAATCGATTGTGAGCTCAGAACTTGGTGATTTTCAGTGGGATTTGAAGTGATATTTACACCACTAATCCATTTGTATATCAATAATCTCTATCATTTTACTCAATCTAATCAATGAAATTGGATGAAAAATCATGAAATTGGGATGAAATTTCCCCAAGTAGAAATCTGAGGATTTAGGGAGATTTAGACGTCGGATTTTGTTGATTCTTGTTCGAGTGGGTTCATGAGCGAATGGGCGTTCGGGAAATATAAATTTTACCCGATTCCGAGACGTGGGCCCCAGGGACTTTTTGGGCGAATTTCCTAATTTCGCGTATTAGCTTAAAAATAATTAGCTATTTTGTTCCCTTGAAGTGATATTTACACCATGCAATCGATTTGAATAGATTTGGGCCAGCCGGAGTCAGATACTCATGAAAAGAGCGTGGTATTGAGTTGATTAGCGCAGTCAAGGTAAGTGACTTGCCTAATTCTGTGTTGGGGACTTCCCCTTAGGTATTTTTATACTGATTTTGTTATGTGGACGCCGTGTACATGAGGTGACGAGTGCGTACACGGGTCATTGTTGCTAAATTCCTATTTTTACCTCCATGAAATCACTCATTTTCATCCCTATATTATTGTTTCCTGTCTTAACTGAGTAGTTAGCTTAAGAGTAAGCATGCCTACCTGTCCTTACTTGATTTCCTCTTATTTGCTACTAGTTGCACCATGCTTAGGTATATACCTTTGACCACCAGAAGTGGTTGAATGTTTCGTATATCTCATTGTAACAAAAAAATTTTAACCACCAGAAGTGGTATATACCTTTGATCACCAGAAGTGATAATTTAGGCTTGCTATGGTTACAATGAAGATAAGTTAGAGAAAATTTCTCTCTATTACATACATACCTTGATTTGCTCCTATAGTAGCAAATATATTAAGAGAGGTCAGACGCCATCACAATTTAATGTGGTTATTGCACGTTCAGATAATTATGCTCCATCTCTTGAAAGAAGAGAGATTTATATAATATTAATCCATTCCGTGAAGTGAATGTGACGAAATTAATCAAGCTTGTAAATATGAACGTGCTCTTAATGTGAATATATTACGATTCACCTCTACAAGAGGTAATATGATTGAGAGAATATATATACTCAATATTTCGTATTTTGAGTTTGCTCCTGGAGTAGTAAAACAATTGAATTTTTCTCCTGAAGTAGGAAAATATTATGAAACTGTCTTTCTGTGCTTAAACAAAATAATAGGCTATTCAAAGTTATTTTTGAAGCACATTTTCATTCCCTGGAGTGAATGAAGAAATACCACAATTCTACTGCAACCACATCAATATATTATAGTTAGTTATTGAGTTCCCCAAAGGAAATAACAGCTTATGTATATTTCCCTGAAGGATGTAATGACAATGTGGTTGCCACTTCAATATAAATATTTAGATGTTAATAGTGTTTCTCCCTTAAGGAGACATTTGTCACTAAGTTTGGTGGTAAAAATATTGAAATTCTTAAATTTCTTATATTTATAAATTTAGTATTGTCTTTCTATTGTTCATTTGATTATGACTTTTTTTCTCATGTCACCAGTAGTATCTGAGCGATATTTGGTAATAATAAATTTATCAAAAACTCCTGAAGAGCTAATTCTTTGTCTAGAAGACATATGACACCAGTAGTGTCCAAATAATATTAGATTGTGGATAAAAAGGAAGGCTCTCGAAGAGCTTATATACAAATATGTTAGTCATATTATATGATTATGGTCAAAACATATGTTGTAGTAAACCCAAAGTTTACTAATACAAATGACTATCATATTGAGACTACAAATGATTGAAAGATTGAAAATCTTCCTATTTTCCACAATCATAGGGGGTAAAATAATATGTATGTGAGAAGTTACCCGCCTTATTCTTCAATTTGTACTACATCATTGTCACGACCCAATTTTGGAGTCGTGATGGCGCCTGTTGTAGAACCAGGCAAGCCACCCCTTTTATCTAAGCTAAATTCAATTTCCAGTAAAACTCAATTTTAAACAAAATTACTGATAATGATAATAATCTGAAGTTTAAAACAATATCTGAAAGAAAAAAAATTTAAAATCTCCAACCCCGGATCCAGTGTCACACTCAGTCATGAGCTGCTATAACATAAAACGAGGAAAAGGAGAAATGGACAACATAGTCTCAAAATAAAGAACAATAGGTAGAACAAGAAAGAGAATACAAGGTCGTGATCGCCAGCTACTACCTCGACGACTCCAATGAAACTCTGACAGCTGCTCAGTATCCACTACCAGGTCCCGGTGTACCTGGATCTGCTCACAAGGTGCAGGGGGTAACGTGAGTACACCAACTCAGAAGTAACGAACCCAAACTATGGACTGAGAGGTAGTGACAAACTAAACCTCAGAATTTACAATTGACAGTATACAAAGTTTAGACATGCTAACAGTTTATCAGAAAATATACCAAAATATGACAAATATGCCGGACTACTCTACATTCCAAGGTATAAGTACATGAAACCAGTGTGGAAATGCACATAGTGCTCACAACCCTCACACAACAGTCCACTCAGTACCGTATATGGCTCTCAGGCCCAGGGAAGGTCCATCCTGGAATGTACATAATCATCGGTGACCGTAGTCACTTCGTACTGAGGAAAAAGGCCAATCCAGCCCCACGGAGAAAGTCCATCTCCAGAATACAACACTCGGGTAAGATCCATGTCCAGGGACGATCCATCCCTAACATAACATCAATTACGGACACAATCCATGCCTAGGGAAAATCCATCCCTGAACATCAATGCGCTTACTAGGGTGTAAAGGCTTCGGATGGGCCCTAGTTGTAACGACCCGACTGGCTGTTTTGAGCTCTAGCGTGTTGTTCAGCGGTTTGAGGCCGTGAGCATCTCCATTTCATGTATTATGACTTGTAGGTGTGGTCGGAATTGAATTTCGGAAAGTTTAGAGTTGATTTGGAAAGAAAATTCTCATTTCAGAAGCCTTAAGTTGGAAGAATCAACTAAGATTGGAATTTTGAGGAAATGACATCCGAATCAGATTTGAAGGTTTCTGTAGGTTCGTATGATGATTTAGAACTTGGGCGTATATCCCGATCGGGCTTTGGATAATTCAGGAGCGTTTCGATGCATGTTGTGGAAGTCAACATTTTTAAAGAAATTTCCTAAGTTTGGCTTGAAGTGCATTTCAGTGATGTTGATGTTCGTTTGGGATTCCGATTCTAGGAATAGCTTCGTATGGTGATTCTGGAGTTGGGAGCGCGATCGGAAGTGAATTTGGATGTCCGTAGGTCATTTGAAGTCATGTGGCTAAATTTAGAAATTTGAAGGTTTTGAAGAAATCTGACCAGGAGTGGAAATTTTGGTATCGGGGTCGGAATGCGATTCCGGAAAATGGAGAAGGTCCGTAATGTCGAATATGACTTGTGTGCAAAATTTGGGGTCAATCGGATGTGATTTGATAGGTTTCGGCATCAGATGTAGAAGTCTAAAATTTGTAAGTTCATAAAGTTGGGATTTGGGTGCGATTTGTGGTTTTGATGTTGTTTGATGTGATTTGAGGCCTCGAGCAAGTCCGTATTATGTTTTGGAATAGGTTGGTATAATTGGGTGGGGTCCCGGAGGCCTCGGGTGGATTTCGGGTGGTTAAGGGATCAAATTTGAGAGTTTGAAGAAGGCTGGAATTTGCTGTCATCTGGTGTGACCGCACCTGCGAGGCTTTCGCCACAGGTGCGGCTATGGCACCGCAGCTGTGAAGAGGTGGTGATCTGGCTTGGAGCACAGGTGCGATGATAACTCCGCACTTGCGAAGTCGCAGATGCGGGTTATGGGGCGCAGGTGCGAAGTTGGCTGGAGCTGAGGAAAAGCCGCAGGTGCGGAGGTTTGGTCACACCTGCGGAATCGCAGGTGCGAGATTTTGATCGCAGGTGCAAAAAATAGCCTGGGCAGAATGTTTTAAAACAGAGATTTGTTGGCCATTTCTTCATTTCTTCTTTGGTTTGGTCGATTTGGGAGGAGCTTTAAGAGAGGGTTTTCGTCAAGGATCACAAGGTAAGTAACTCCTTCATGTTTCTAAGTTAAATACAAGGTTATTGCATGGGAATTATACATGAAAATTGTGGAAAAAGTTTTGAAAATATTGAAGAAAACCTAGAAATGGTAATTTGGATTTTTAGCCACGAATTTGAGCATGGAATTTAGAGTAAATTGTATATTTGAACTAGTAAAGCTATGGGTAGAATATATCTTCGAGAAATTGTGGATTTCCGTGCACGTGGGCCGAGGGCATTTTGGTCATTTCACTGAGTGGGGTTGGAAAATTATATAATTTGGAATTGTTGCAAATATTAGAGTATATTTTCATTGGTTTGCCGTGATTTGGATAGTTTTGGGGCGTTGTGCGTCTGTTGGAGTCGTCGGAAGGGCTTGGAAGCCGGTTATGAAATTTCGGAGCGAGGTAAGTCTCCTTTCTAACTTTGTGAGGGGGAGTTGTCCCCCCTAGGTGAATTACTTAAGTATGTGCTATTATCTTCGGGGGCTATGTACGCACGAGGTGACAGGAGTCCGTGCGTAGCTACTATTATGCCATGTCCGGGTAGTCTAGGACCCACTAGCATGCCTTACGTGTTGTACCTCTGATCTCGCGTATAATATTAAACTGCTAATATAATCAAAATTGTAATTGAATATCTAAAGAAGACTAGACTTCATTTTCTTAATCATCTAGAAAGAGAATTAATTCCTCCGTGGATAATTGTATACCCGATAGGGTTATATTATGGAATATCATTAAACTTGGAAAATGAGTTTCAAAACAAAGATTTAAAAGCTATATTTCATGTTCCTTTAAGAAGAATTTTACCACTTTCCTAAGAAAAGCTGCTTTCTTGATAAAAATACAGATTTATTATGTGGATATGTGTACATATGAGCACCTGAGTCGCAAGTATGATTCGCGAGCAGGCTAGCCTTATTATTTGTATGTATAACCGCGTCGCATGATCGATTTGCGAGTGGGGAAGATACATGCATCTATGGTTCGAGCCGTTCGACCCTCGGCAGTGCATAATTATTATTGTAGGTTTGCGCCGATCGACCCTCGCCATTGCTTGCGCATGATATTTACTGCGTAGCTGCTATGATTTTTGCCTGATTACTGGCCTGGAATTTTAAGTTGTCAATTGAAATGACAGAGATTTAAAGTTATTAAAAATTTTGGAAGAAATTGTTCCTTCCCGTTGATTAACTGTTATTTGATTAAATCACCCATGTTGATTAATTGTTATTAATATGACGAAGATATAAAGTGTTATATGTGAACGTAGTTGATAATATTTATTCCTGATCTTAGTAAATTGCCTATGATAATCATGCTTAGTGTCACACTTGAATATTCTAAATTGACCTTTAGCAAGTGTCTAATTTGATCTCTAGTCACTACCTCTCTGAGGTTAGGCGGGCAACTTACCAAGTACACGCTGTTTTTTTACTCATGCTACACTTGCTGTGCATTTTATTTCATAGGTACTTGCATAGAGATGTGGAGGATTGGAGACATAGGCGAGCTGCATCATCCGTAGGCGATCCGTAGCTGACAGAGTCTCCCTCATACTGTATTACATTATTTTAATTTCCTTGTCCACTTGTATTTCGGACAAGCTTTGTAAAAATTGTAAAATTCTTAGAAATTGCTCATGTACTTGTGACACCAGGTTCTGGGATGTGTTGGGATATATTTGTTAAAATAGGACTATTTAAACCATTGTATTTACTTAACATATTTTATTTAATTAATATGTAGTAAAGTGAAAGGTAATTATTTTCATAAATGCTAAAATCGGAAATTATTTTAATTGATTAATGATTGGATTGCCTGGTAATGATGTCCGACGCCATCACGACCTTATGGATTTTGGTTCGTGACAACATGGTATCAGAGTTCTAGGTTCCCATAGGTCTCACGAGTCATGAGCAAGTCTAGTAGAGTCTTGCAGATCGATACAGTGACGTTTGTAATTATCTTCGAGAGGCTACAGGGATGTTAAGAGTACTTCCCTTCTTGATTCCTCATCGTGCGATTCGATTCCTTTGAGTCTTATGCCTATGTTCATTCCTACGAAATCGTACGCGTCGCAAAGCGCTTGCTATGAATCAGGAAATTTGAGGAATTGAAATGGTGTTACAGATGTAATTCAAGATGTTTCCATGTGTAATTGGTTGGGGCTGTTGTTATGGCCCTGCAAAAGAATAATATGTTGTTTCAGCTCAGTAACTGTGTTTCTGAGAGCCTTAAGGCTATGCTCAGGTAGTGATGATGCTTGTGATTGGTTATCGTGCGATGCCGATATGATGATTGAATGCTTGCCCGTATGTTGGGGGTGATGGATGGTTTGAAGAGAAGTCCTCTCAGAGTGTGATTTTCAGATTTTGGTGTTTTAGTTCCGGCAGAGGAAAGGCATTTGGGTTATGAATGGTCCGGTTGGAGTTGATAAAGTAGTAAGACTTGGTGTCTTCAAGTGAGGTGTGATATGCACCTGTGACGTGAAGTCGTCGTCATTGATCGAATGGAATGTGTTAAGTTTGTCGGTGCTATAGTTTCTTCGATTGCGTGGGGTTAGAGTATTGAGAAGAAGTATTAAAGAATGCGGTTGGCAGAGACCGTGAGGTGAGGCGGTTCAGTACCGGATAAGTGTTGATAATGAAGACAACTAGAGAAAGATGATCTTCAGAGAGCTTGAAGTCATGGTGATCTGCTAGTTTGAGAGCTACAGAGAATGATCCTGAAGTGAGGCTAGACGGTGGTTCCATTTCTAGGAGGCCAGGTGTAAGAAGCGAAAGTCGAGCAGTCGCAAGGGGGGGGGG
>ML418144.1:0-23323 GCA_005239525.1 Nicotiana knightiana | reverse complement strand
GAAAGATGGCTCGATGAGGATGTGTATTGACTACCGATAGTTGAATAAGGTTACTATTAAGAATAAATATCCTTTTCCAAGGATTGATGATCTATTTGACCAGCTTGAGGGTGCTATGGTGTTCTCCAAGATATACTTGAGATCTGGTTACCATCAGCTGAGGATTAGGGCTGTTGATGTCCCTAAGACAGCCTTTTGCACTCATTATGGGCACTATGAGTTTTTGGTGATGTCTTTTGGGCTGACTAATGCCCCTGCTGCATTCATGGAGTTGATGAACCAAGTGTTCAGGCCTTATTTGGACTCGTTCGTTATTGTTTTCAGTGATGATATATTGATATACTCTCGCAACCGAGAGAAGCATGAGCAGCACCTTAGAATCGTCCTCTAGACTCTGAGGGATAGTCAGTTGTATGCCAAATTCTCCAAGTGTGAGTTTTGGTTGAGTTCAGTTGCATTTCTAGGCCAGTGGTTTCATCAGAGGGTATTCAAGTGGATCCCAAGAAGATTTCAGCAGTCAGAGATTAGCCTAGTCCAACTTTAGCTACAGAGATTCGAAGCTTCTTTGGCTTAGCAAGGTATTATCGCCGATTTGTGAAGGGATTTTCATCTATTGCAGCCCCGATGACTAGGTTGACTCAGAAAAGTGCTTAGTTCAGGTGGTCTGATGAGTGTGAGGTGAGCTTTCAGAAGCCCAAGACAGCCTTGACCACGACACCAATGTTAGTTTTGCCCACAGGTTCAGGACCGTATACCGTGTATTGTGATATTTCACATGTTGGGCTTGGTGCAGTGTTGATGTAGGATGGCAAGGTTATAACCTATGCTTCTCGTCAGTTGAAGATTAATGAGAAGAACTATCCAGTTCATGATTTGGAACATGCAGCTATTGTTCATGCATTGAAGATTTGGAGGCACTATCTGTATGGGGTGCCATGTGAGGTGTTCACGGACCATAAGAGCTTGCAGTATCTGTTCAGACAAAAGGAGTTGAACATGAGGCAGAGGAGATGGTTAGAGTTGCTGAAGGATTATGATATTACCATTCTTTATCATCCGGGGAAAGCCAATGTGTTGGCCAATGCTTTGAGACGGAAGTCAGTCAGTATGGGCAGTCTAGCTTATTTATCAGTCGGGGAGCGACCTCTTGCATTGGATGTTTAGGCTTTAGCCAACCAATTTGTGAGGTTGGAGGTTTCTGAGACTGGTAGTGTGTTGGCCCATACCGTGGACCATTTTTCATTGTATGATCGTATTCGGGCCAGCAAGTATGATGATCGTTATCTATGTACTCTTAGAGATACGGTTCGGCACGGAGGTGCCAAGAAGGTCACAGTGGATGGTGAGGGATTTCTGAGGATGCAGGGTCGTATTTGTGTGCCTGATATTGATGGCATTCGTGGGTTGATTCTTCAGGACGCCCGTAGTTTCCGGAATTCCATGCATCAGGGCGCCGCAAAGATGTACCAGGACTTACTGCAGCACTATTGGTGGCGGAGGATGAAGAAGGATATTGTAGCTAATGTCGCTCACTGCTTGAACTGTCAGTAGGTTAAGTACGAGCACAAGAGACCTGGTGGTTTGATGCAGCAGATTCAGCTTCCCGAGTGGAAGTGGGAGCGTATCACCATGGACTTTGTAGTTGGACTCCCACGCACTCATAGGATGTTTGATGCAGTATGGGTTGTGGATAGGCTAACCAAGTCAGCACACTTCATTTCGGTATCAGTTTCGTATTCAGCGGAGAAGTTGGCAAAGATCTATATGAGAGAGATTGTTAGATTGCATGGTGTGCCCATATCCATTATATCATACTGAGGTACTAAGTTTACCTCCCATTTTTGGAGAGTATTTCAGCGAGAGTTGGGCACACAGATTGAGTTGAGCACATCATTTTATCCTCAGACGGACGGACAATTCGAGCGTACTATTTAGATTTTGGAGGATATGTTGCGAGCTTGTGTCATTGACTTTGGTGGTTAATGGGACCAGTTCTTTCCTTTAGCTGAGTTTTCCTACAACAACAGCTATCCGTCGAGCATTCAGATGGCTCCGTATGAGGCGTTGTATGGTAGGCGGTGTCGGTCTCCAGTCGGATGGTTTGAGCCGGGAGAGGCTAGATTGTTGGGTTCTGAGTTAGTCCAGGATGCCTTGGACAAGGTAAAGATCATTCAAGATAGACTTCGTACAGCTCAGTCCAGGCAGAAGAGTTATGCGGATCGCAGAGTTCGAGATTTAGCATTTATGATAGGAGACCGGGTATTTCTTCGGGTGTCGCCCATGAAGGGCGTGATGAGGTTCGGGAAGAAGGGAAATTTGAGACCTAGGTACATTGGTCCATTTGATTCTGGATAAGGTAGGAGAGGTGGCCTATAGACTTGCCTTGCCACCTAGTTTGTCACCCGTGATCCCGTATTTCACGTATCTATGCTCCAGAGATATATTGCGGATCCATCTCATGTACTTGACTTCAGTGGTGTCCAGTTCGACAAGGATTTGTCTTATGAGGAAGAGTCGGTATCCATATTAGACCGGCAGGTGCGACAGTTGAGATTGAAGAGTTATCCTTTGATTCGTGTTCAGTGGAAAGGTCAGCCTGTTGAGGCAGCTACTTGGGAGTCCGAGTCCGATATGCGGAGCCGATATCCCTACCTTTTCCTCGATTCAGGTACCTTTCTATGTCCGTTCGAGGACGAACGTTTGTTTTAGAGGTGGAGATTTTGATGACCCAAAAGGTCATCCTATGTAAATTTAGCTAAAACTGTGTTCCGAGACCCCGAAAGCCTCCGTTAATCTCACCTCGATGTGCGGGCGCAGCCCGGGCGCGTAGCCGGGAAGCCTTTATGTGGAAAATTGATAAAGAGTTGAATTTATAATAATAAATTGATTAAAGTTGACTTTGGTCAACATTTTTGGTAAACGAGCCCAGACCCGTGATTTGACGGTCCCGAAGGGTCCGTAGGAAAATATGGGACTTGGCGTATGCCTGGAATCGAAATTCGAGGTCCCAAGTCCGAGAAATGAATTTTTAAAGAAAATAATTTTTTGAAAATACTAAAGACTTCTGAAAATGAATTTTGATGTGAAACCTGTGTTACCAGGCCCGTATTATGGTCCGGAGCCCGGAACAGGTTCAATATGTGNGGTGATGCCGTGCCATTATTTATATTGCTTTCATTTACGCATTGCATTGTGAGGATGAGAGTAAAAGCATGAAGGGTGATGTCGTGTACATTTTGTTTGAGTTATTAGTTCCTGCTGTCTAGGTTCGTTTGCATTATCGTTTGTTCAATTATTCATATTCTCTTCTCACTTGTTACCCCATTACTTGTCCCCGTATTATCGTGCTTAATTGCTTACTCCTTGCTACCTTCCTTGGTATTTATTATAGAACTGTACAGGTAAATTGTTGTTGTCGTGTCTAGCCTCATCACTACATCACGAAGTTAGGCTCGGCACTTACTCAGTACATGGGGTCGGTTGTACTGATGCTACACCTGCACTTCTTTATGTTGTGCAGATTACGCAGCCGGACCCGGTGGACATCGTTAGAGGGAATATCCTTAATTCCATTTTAGACGACACCGAGGTAGTTCCGCAGGCGTTCGTGGATCTCGGCGTCACTGTCTATCTTTCATTCTGTTATCTATATATTTCCAGACAGATATATCATTTTATTTCAAACTGTTGTCTTTAGCTAAATCTTAGAGATTGCTGTCACGGTCTAATTTCCCTCCGTTGGGTATCGTGATGGTACTTTGTCTTGGTAAGCCTAGCAGTTATTGAATAACAACAATAAATAAGGAGAACTAACAGTCTTGATATAGCATCTCAACAGAATGTACAAACTTTCCCAAAACGGGTAGTACAAGTCATAAGCTCTGCGAATCTTGTACAACTTCTAAGTACAACTGTTTGGAAGTAGATACAACAGTGTATGAATAATAAATACACAGAAAGTGACTCCGACGCCTGTGAACACAGCAACAGGTAACCTTGAGTCTCCTCGGCAATCATCCACACAGCTACTACAATATATACCTAGATCTGCACACAAAAATGTGCAGAAGTGTAGTATGAGCACACCAAAACGGTGCCCAGTAAGTATCAAGACTAACCTCGGTGGAGTAATGACGAGGACTAGTCAAGACAGCACTGGTCTACAAAAGAAATAACATGAATATAAAAATGACCGAGCCTTACATCTACCTAAGGCTTCACGGAATAATTTACGACAACGACAATATAAATCGGAAGGAAATTATAGATATCAATCACAAAACAACATAAAATTACACAGAATGATGGACAACAATACAAGCCAAAACGAAAGGAAACACAAGACAATAAAGAACCCCAATAACTCAACTCTACGTCGGTTTGTTCACATCGGGCCTTAGCCATTAAAATCCATAGACTGGTGGAATATTTAAACAACAGTTCATATGAATAAGTTTTGCAAATAAAATCATTTTAGTATGGAAAAGTTTCCTTTGAAAACACACTTTCTCCAAAAGTAGATATAAGTATATTTAATAGAGAGAATTACGTAAGACATAGTTTCTTTCAAAATATGAAACTTTCCAAAGATGCTTTCCCAATAAATGACTACCAAATATCATTTTAGGCAAGACTAGTACTTTTCAAATATGCCTTCGATGTAAAAGTCATTCAGTTAAAATCATTTCAAAACCATTGTTTCTTCAGTAATACTTTTCAACAAAATCCCTTGATCAAAATCTCCTCAATATTTATCCGCCGGAACTCAGTCCGCCACTCAGAAATTGCTGTGCAGTATAGGAGGAATATCAAATCTGGCCCGTAAAGGCAGTAAATAGCAAAGAGGAACAACGGAAATAGTAATGCATAAATACGGCACGGAATGTCGCGTCGTGCTAACATGACTTAACATGGCACAGAATGTCCCCTCGTGCTAACATAACATAACATGACATGAAATTTTCCCTCGTGCTAAATAACATAAACATGGCATGGAATGTTCCCTCGTGCTAAATAACATAAACATGGCACGGAATTTCCCCTCGTGCTTAATAACATAAACATGGCACGGAATGTCCCCTCGTGCTAAATAACATAAACATGGCACAGAATGTTTCCTCGTGCTAAATAACATAAACATGGCACGAAATGTTCTCTCGTACTAAATAACATAAACATGGCACGGAATGTCCCCTCGTGCTAAATAACATAAACATGACACGAAATGTTCCCTCGTGCTAAATATCATAAACATGGTACGGGATGTTCCCTTGTGCTAAATATCATAAACATGGCACGGAATGTTCCCTCGTGCTAAATAACATAAACATGGCACGGAATGTTCCCTCGTGCTAAATATCATAAACATGGCATAGAATGTTCCCTCATGCTAAATATCATAAACATAGCATGGAATGTTCCCTCGTGCTAAATATCACGAACATGGCACGACATTATCCTTCGTGCTTTACACTCTTCCTCACCCAAGCAATATCAAGAAAAACAGTTTGGCAAGAAAAAAACCAACAATATGACCCATAAATCACCACATCCCGGCAAAGGAGTCAACAATACAAACAATATAATTAATAGCATAACCTGTAATAGAAACCACAACATCCCGGCAAGGCAGTCAACAGTACCGACAATATCATTCACAGCATAAACAGTAATAGGAACAATCACATCCCGACAAGGGAGTCAACAATACAAACCATATCATTAACAACATAGACAGTAACATAAACCATAACATCCCAGCAAGGGAGTCAACAATACAAACCATATCATTAACAACATAGACAGTAACAGAAACCATAACATCCCGGCAAGGAAAACAGCTATAACCAATCTCGCCTAAACAGTTTACTTCACGGAATAACACTCGGCTTAAAACAAAAGGCCCAATAATAGGCAACATCAAGGAAATACCAATAACTTAAATGTCTAATTATTAGACCTAAGCGGCACTTAAGGGAATAGTCATATAAATCACAATGTAAGACTCACGGGCATGCATGACTCCAAAGGATAAATGTTCCAACTACGGCTAGTCAACTATAAGGCCAGATGACACTAATTATAGTCAATTAGGCAAGCTAGGAAGAAAATATAGCATGATTCTAAGAGAAGTAGAATATTAAGTTAGGTGAAGTAAAGTCATATAGCCAACGAAGAATCCAAAAACAAGTAATTCTAATTTAAAAAGGAAGGAATGAAATTAACAACCAAGGATTCAAGTGTAACAATTACAAATCATACATAGGTAATATAAGAATCTACGAAGCCTAAAAGGGCAATCTAATTGCAAATAAGTACGAGTACACACTCGTCACCTCGCATACTCGGGCTGCAATAAAAAAGGAAGACTCGATCCTAAGGGGTAGTTCCCACACATAAGATTAGGCAAGACACTTACCTCAAAGACGACAACCCGGTACTCAAAAATAGACTTCTCGGGCAGAAAGACCTCCGAACGACTTACAATCAACTAAAACAACTTCAAAATACACATAAAACGTATAAGGAACCATTCCGAATAATAAAGTTTCAATCTTTATAAAATCATAGAAATCGACCCAAAAGTTGACCCCTGGGCCCGCACCTCGGAACCCAAAATTTTTTTACAAATTTCGATTACCCATTCCGATACGAGTTCACCCATACTAAATTTATCCAATTCCGATAAAATTTGGTCTTTCAAATCATCATTTTAGAAACTTTCTTTCAACCCACAATCCCTTCAACCCAAAACACAAATTAAATGATGAAAACAAGAACTAATTCGTGAAATATAATTAATTCTAGTGGAAGAACACTTACCCATTCGATTTGTGTTAAAACCCCTCAAGGAATCGCCCAAAATCGAGTTCTAGAAGTCAAAATATGTATAAAATGGTGAAACCCCGGTTTTGGAAAACTTATATTCTGCCCAGATGTTTAATGAATCGCGATCGCGGAACATTGATTGCGATCGCAGAGAAGAAAAGAGAGGATGCCTAGGCTTAAGGTACTGCGATCGCGAAGAGGGACAATTGCCACTGGCCAACATGCTCTATGCGACCGCGAAGGCACGTGTGCGATCGCATATGAGAAGTTACCTGCTGCCCAAATTGCCACACTACGCGATCGCGAATCGTGGAATACGATCGCGTAGAAGAGATAACCGGATGCCCTGCTGGAACATTATGCGAACGCGATGCTGTAGATGCGATCGCGAAGAAGAAGAAGAAAGTATACCTCTGCGATCGCAGTAGATTATGCGTGAACACATTGAAGGAAAGTCTGGGATGCTCAAACAGACACTATGCGATCGCGACTACTCCTATGCGATCGCATAGAAGGAAACCAGAATGCAGGTTCAACAGTTCAAAATAGGGAAAATGGACCCGAAACCCATCCGAAACACACCTGAGACCTAGGGGCTCAAAACCAAATATACACACAACCTCAAAAACATCCTATGGACTTATTTGAGTAATTAAAACACCAAAATAACATCATAAACATCGAATCAAACCTCAAAATCAATAAAGTTTCTCAAAACTTCTTTAAACATCAAATTTTGCATTTTTGAGCCGAATCACGCCAAACCAAGTCCATTTATTACCAAACTTCACAGATAACACATATAAATCATATCGAACCTATACCGGGCTCGGGACGAAGATACGAGCCCGATACCACAGGTTTCACATCAAATTTCATTTTAAAAAACCTTTATATTTTTCAGAAAACAATTTTCTTTAAAAATTCATTTCTCGTACTTGGGACTTCGGAATTCAATTCCGGGCATACGCCCAAGTCCCATATTTTCCTACGGAACCTCCGGAACCGTCAAATCACGGGTCCGGGTCCGTTTACCAAAATGTTGATCGAAGTCAATTTTATTTAAATCTCTAATACAAAATTATTATTTTTATCAGTTTTTCACATAAAGGCTTCCTGGATACATGCCCGGGCTGCGCACACAAATCGAGGTAAGATAGAAGAGGTTTTCATAACCTCGAAACATATAATTAGCTAGAAAAATACGGGATGACCTTTTGGGTCATCACATCCTCCCCCTCTTAAACAAACGTTCGTCCTCGAACGTGCCAGGATTCACTTTGAACGTATCCAATCACTGATTGTACACTTCTAACACATACCCGCGGGTGATCCCTCGTCACCCCAACCCACGAAATCCTTATGAAACAAGCACTACTGCAATATAGCCTTTACATCACCACTGATAAGCCTCATACCTCTACTTCTCACCCTCTACTCGTTTACAAAAGACACAATTCTAAATCCATATCCGGCATTAGCCTCAATCAGCTACATCAACTCATGAATACACCCACAAGGCACGACCACACAACATAGTACATAACATATAGGCTCACATAACACTTTTGATCACAATAGCTGCCCGAAATAAACTCGACATTGGCAATTAGCCCCACATCTGAAAGAACTCTATTCCCAAGCCCCATACACTGATAATGATGCAATGAACACGAAGTCTTCATTATTAAACACCCGAGTCACCAGCCACGACTGACACCACCGACACACATCCTACAAACTAAACTAAAGAAAACACATAACGAAATGTCTGAATATGAAAATGGAAACATATAAAGGAATTATCAAACCAGCCTATAGGCACAACTCTCCATCAATACCGACTGACTAAAAGTAATATAACAAGGAAGAAGCAAAGCATATGAACAAATCACAAGGATTTCATCCTGATAAAATTCCACTGCGGTACTCAGCCCGATCCAAATATATCGAATCCCAAATATCACGAGGACCTCGCCCTCAACTCTGAATCACATACCGAAAATATATCATACCAATTGAAATTCCTCCACTAATTCATTTCAGCTGATAAAATCATAATGCTAGCTGATCTCACACCTCGATGGAATATGAAATCACAACTCGTAACCAAAATATTCAGAAAAATCACATAAATCTTACCACGAAGAACAACAAGGACTCACTTCCAGTCTCACCACTATCAAGAATGAAATAAACAACGATAGACACGGGCTACTACTCATAGAATCTCCAAACAGGAGCAAACACAAAATGGAGTGGAAAACATGGAACTCACTCATAAATAAAACAACAAGTAAGGGAACTCGTCCCGACCAACAGAACTATAATGAAATACAACAAGTGCCCCTCTGTAACACATCAAAACATACCTGTGATAATATCTGGCACATCGGCCTCTGGCCTACCATATGCAACACATCAACGGATCCGGCCTCCTCCTCTTAGGCGCCCTCTACTCACCTGAATACCCTTCTACCAGACACCTACCTGAATCCTGGGACAATATCTCACCCTGTGGCTAACATCTCCACACTGAAAACAATCTCGCTGCTGACATGGCTGTAGAAAAACACACGATATGAATCCTCTGAGACCCATGAGTACCTGAAATCCCATGCGAAGATGGTAATGCAAACTGAACTGGTTGACCCACAAAACTTTTACCATGTCGTACCTTGCCTCCATAATACGGACCAGTAGATTTCTCCGATCTACGAGGCCTCATTGCCTCCCTGAACTCTCTCCCTGATCTCGTCTGTCCTCTCGCTCCCAGTACCACATGCTCTTTAACCGGCGAACGATCCCCACTACCTGCTGAAACGAGGCATCCTACTCTAACTCTCGAGTCCCGCTAAACGAAATATCATTCCTGAATCTCCCAAATGACTTTACGAACTCATCTCCTAACTGAAGCAACCAAGCGAAGTGCATGTCTGGCCCACTCACTGAATCTAACAGCATGCTCCAATAGTGTCACCGCGCCTTGACTCAACTGCTCAAACTTCGCGCGCCATACATCCCGAAGGAACTGAGGTGCAACCTCCCTCAAAGCATCTCCGAAAGACTGAATCCATGCTAGTGAAGCTAACTCGGCAAGGTCACCCCAACTCATATGCCTCCACCACTGATCAACACACTATTCTGAACCTGAGACGTGACAAAAGCAATCCCGCTAGTCTCCGCAATACCCGAAGTACGAAGGACATAGTGACATTCTTCCAGGAAACCCTGGGCACCATCTGCCGCCAATCCACTGAAAGATAGAAGGGTGATACTTCTGTACCTCTCAAGTCCAAGGTATTCTTCCTCAGAGGCTACTGTCCTAACCACGAACTGAACTGAAACCACATGTCGTGCTGCCATAACAACTGGAACCTGACCAATATGACCTCGCTACTCTGGAGTGTAGACGGTGGGAGTATGAACTCCTCCCCTGATTTGTGAACCATCTGGTGCACTAGAATAAACCCTGCTTGAGTGAACGTACCACTTATACTCAAAACTGCGCTCAGGTCTCCTGAAGCCCGAGGTAGAAACAGGCGCCCCCGGTACCTATCCACCAACTAGAACTACTGGCGACTCCTCAACAGCTGCTCTGGTAGGCATCTTAACTGCTGCACGTGCTACTCGTTGGCCCTTGTCTCTGACCCTTGCGACACCTGCTTCGGGGTAACATCATCAGGAACCGCTGTTCGTGTCCTCATTATCGGTGAGAGAATGGAACGATAACGTCAAACTTCAAGATCAATAAACTCGCACGATAGGAATGACGGAAGTGAAATTGTCCTAATATCTCCGTAGCCTCTCGAATATAAGTACAGGTCTCCGTACCGATCCGCAAGACTCTACTAAACTCGCTTATGACTCGTAGCACCTATGAACCTAGAGCTCTGATACCAACTTGTCACGACCCAATTTCCCTCCATTAGGTATCTGATGGAACCTAGTCTTAAGTACTAGGTAAGCCTAGCAGTTACTGAATAGCAACAATAAATAAGGAGAACTAATAGTCATGATATAGAATCTCAACAGAATGTACAAACTTCCCCAAAACCGGTAGTATAAGTCATAAGCTCTACGAATATTCTACAACTTCAACTATTTGGAAGTAGATACAACAGTGTATAAATAATAAATACAAAGAATGTGACTCCGATGTCTGCGAACACAGCAGCAGGTTACCTTGAGTCTCCTCGACAATCATCCACACAACTACTACAATATATATCTGGATCTGCACACAAAAATGTGCAGAAGTGTAGTATGAGCACACCACAACGGTGCCCAGTAAGTATCAAGACTAACCTCGGTGGAGTAGTGACGAGGACTAGTCAAGACACCACTGGTCTACAAAAGAAATAACATGAATATAGAAATGACCGAACGTTACATCTACCTAAGTCTTCATGGAATAATTTACGACAACGACAATATAAATCGGAAGGAAATTATAGATATCAATCACGAAACAACATAAAAGTACACAGAATGATGGACAACAACACAAGCCAAAACGAAAGGAAACACAAGACAATAGAAAACACTAATAACTCAACTATACGTCGGTTTGTTCACACCGGGCCTTAGCCATTAAAATCCATAGACTGGTGGAAATCTTTAAACAACAGTTCATATGAAAATGTTTTGAAAATAAAATCATTTTAGTATTGAAGAGTTTCCTTTGAAAATATACTTTCTCCAGAAGTAGATATAAGTATATTTAATAGAGAGAATTACGTAAGACATAGTTTCTTTCAAAATACGAAACTTTCAAAAGATGCGTTCCTAATAAATGACTTCCAAATATCATTTTAGGCAAGACTAGTACTTTTCAAATATGCCATCGATGTAAAAGTCATTCAATTAAAATCATTTCAAAACCATTGCTTCTTCAATAATACTTTTCAATAAAATCCCTTGATCAAAATCACCTCAAGATTTATCCGCTGGAACTCAGTCCGCGACTCAGAAATTGTCGTGCAGTACAGGAGGAATATCAAATCTTGCCCGTAAGGCAGTAAATAGAAAACAGGAACAGCGGAAATAGTAATGCATAAATACGACATAAAATGTCCTTTCGTACTAACATCACTTAACATGGCACGGAATGTCCCCTCGTGCTAACATAACATAACATGGCACGAAATGTCCCCTCGTGCTAAATAACATAAACATGGCACGGAATGTCCCCTCGTGTTAAATAACATAAACATGACACAGAATGTTCCCTCGTGCTAAATATCATAAACATGCCACGAAATGTTCCCTCGTGCTAAATATCATAAACATGGCACAGAATGTTCCCTCGTGCTAAATAACATAAACATGGCAGGATTTGTTCCCTCGTGCTAAATATTATAAACATGGCACGGAATGTTCCCTCATTCCAAATATCATAAACATAGCACGGAATGTTCCCCCGTGCTAAATATCACAAACATGGCACGGCATTATCCTTCATGCTTTACACTCTTCCTCACCCAAGCAATATCAAGAACAACAGTTTGGAAATGAAAAAACCAGCAATATGACCCATAAATCACCACATCCCGGACAGGGAGTCAACAATACAAACAATATCATTAATAGCATAACCAGTAAAAGAAACTACAACATCCCGGCAAGGAAGTCAATAGTACCAACGATATCATTCACAGCATAAACAGTAATAGAACCATCACATCCCGGCAAAGGAGTCAATAATACAAACCATATCATTAACAACATAGACAGTAAAAGAAACCATAACATCCCGGCAAGGGAAACAAATATAACCAATCTCACCTAAACAGTTTACTTCACGGAATAACACTCGGCTTAAAACAAAAGGCCCAATAATAGGCAACATCAGGGAAATACCAATAATATAAATGTCTAACAATTATACCTAAGTGTCAGTTAAGGGAATAGTCATATAAATCACAATGTAAGACTCACGGGCATGCTTGACTCCAACGAATAAATGTTCCAACTACGACTAATCAACTATAAGGGTAGATGACACTAATTATAGTCAATTAGGCAAGCTAGGAAGAAAATATAGCATGATGATAAGAGAAGTAGACTATTCAGTTATGTCAAGTAAAGTCAAATAGCCAACGAAGAATCAAAAAACAACTAATTCTAATTTAAACAGGAAGGAATGAAATTAACAATCAAGGATTCAAGTGTAAATATTACAAATCACACACAGGTAATATAAGAATCTACGAATCCTAAAAGGGAAATCTAATTGCAAATAAGTACGAGTACACACTCGTCACCTCGCATACTCGGACTACAATCAACAAGGAAGACTCAATCCTAAGGGGTAGTTTCCCCACACAAGGTTAGGCAAGATACTTACCTCAAAAACGACAACCCGGTGCTCAAAAATAGACTTCTCGGGCGAAAACACCTCCGGACGGCTTACAATCAACTAAAACAATTTCAAAATACACATAAAACATATAAGGAACTATTCCGAATAATAAGGTTTCAATCTTTACCAAATCATAAAAATCGACCAAAAAGTCGACTCCCGGGCCCGCACCTCGGAACCCGACAAATTTACAAATTCCGATTACCCATTCCGATATGAGTTCACCCTTACTAAATTTATCCAATTCCGATAACATTTGGTCTTTCAAATCATGATTTTTCATTTTAGAAACTTTCTTTCAAAACCCACACTCCCCTCAACCCAAAACACAAATTAAATGATGAAAACAAGAACTAATTCATGAAATATAATTAACTCTAGTGGAAGAACACTTACCCATTCGATTTGTGTGAAAACCCCTCAAGGAATCGCCCAAAACCGTGTTCTAGAAGTCAAAATATGTATAAAATGGTGAAACCCCGATTTTGGAAAATTTATATTCTGCCCAGATGTTCAATGAATCGCGATCGCGGTACATTGATTGAGATCGCGAAGATGAAAAGAAAGGCTGCCCAGGCTTAAAGTACTGGGATCGCGGGGGAAGTAATGCGATCGCGAAGAGGAACAATTGCCACTAGCCAAAACTCTCTATGCGATCGCAAAGGCACGTGTGCAATCGCGTATGAGAAGTTACCTGTTACCCAAATTGCCACACTATGCAATCGCGAATCGTGGAATGCGATCGCGTAGAAGAGATAACTGGATGCCTTGCTGGAACATTATGCGATCGTGATGCTGTAGATGCGATCGCGAAGAAGAAGAAAGTATACCTCTGCGATCACGGTAGATTATGCGCGAACGCATTGAAGGAAAGTCTGGGCTGCTCAAAGAGACACTATGTGATCGTGACTACTCCTATGCGATCGCATAGAAGGAAACCAGAATGCAGGTTCAACATTTCAAAATAGGGAAAATGGACCCGAAACCCATCCGAAACACACCCGAGACCTCGAGGCTCCAAACTAAATATACACACAACCTCAAAAACATCCTACAGACTTATTCGAGTAATCAAAACACAAAATAACATCATAAATATCGAATTAAACCTCAAAATCAATGAAATTTCTCAAAACTTTTTTAAACATCAAATTTTGCATTTTTGACCCGAATCACGTCAAACCAAGTCCGTTTATTACCAAACTTCACAAATAACATATATAAATCATATCGAACCTGTACCAGGCTCCGGAACCAAGATACGAGCTCGATACCACCTGTTTCACATCAAATTTCATTTTCAAAAATCTTTATCTTTTTCAGAAAATAATTTTCTTTAAAATTTTATTTCTCGTACTTGGGACCTCGGAATTCGATCCGGGCATACGCCAAAGTCTCATATTTTCCTACGGACCCTCCGGGACCGTTTACCAAAAACGTTGACCGAAGTCAATTTTATTAAAATTTCTAATACAAAATTATCATTTTTATCAGTTTTTCACATAAAGGCTTCCCGGCTACACGTCCGGGTTGCGCATGCAAATCGAGGTGAGATAGAAGGAGGTTTTCACAACCTCGGAACATAGAATTAGCTAGAAAAATATGGGATGACCTTTTGGGTCATCACAACTGGTTCGTGAGGTTGTTACTTCGTTTCTGGGTTTTGTACTTAAAGGGATTTCTTCGTTATTGGCTATTGTTTATTAGTCACAACTAGTCAGTGTTTATTACTTTCACTTGTTATTAAATCAATTCAGTTAACACGTTGACTTGCCTAGCGAGTGCAACGTTAGGCGCCATCACAACCTGAAGATGGGATTTCGGGTCGTGATATTCCTCCTGCTATCACTCTTACAAGTCGAAAGTTGCTTTTAGCCTCCTTGTTATGCTCATTCACAACAAATGTTGCTATTCCCACAACTTTAGGGTTATTTGGGTTTATGGGTTGCTCCCCATTAAGAAAATTATGTTTCAGGCCATTCTTTGCGGAGGAAACATGAAAGAAAGTAGAAGCAATAATTAGGACTGAGAGACTTGAGAGGAGGAGAAAGTTGAATTGTGTGGCTATTTTTTAAAACTAAAAATTGTCAGATGAGTGATTAACATTAAGTATTATAAGTCTTATTTATAGGAAAAGGTAGTATGTTGGTGTTGTAATTAAGAAATTTTGTGCATAATATTCATAAGATGACTATGTTTGTAAATGTGAAAAAAAAGGAATTTTTTTAAATAATATATATTAACTGAAACTAATTATATATTCTACTAATAAAGGAACTTATGTGATTGCAACAAATATTTTCCTATTTCATGTACATTGAAACTATTTACCCTCCATCCAAAATTACACTATCTTCCATATTATTTCATTGCATCTTAAGAAAAAAATTAATTTTCCTCCTATAGTGTAACTTTATATTATTTGCTTACACTAGTGAGGTTATGCCGGGCCAATGGCTATTATATGTGAGCAATCCTTCGATAGTCCTTTACGTTAACATAAATTTAGATTACATAAATTTACAACATTCTTTTTAGATGTGAGGTTTTTAACAAATATTTTAATCGAAGTATAAAAACATTCTCATCGTTTGATTGGAAAGAGTAAGATTTGTTATTACTTTTTGTAAGTTCTAAAGCACGTAAGGAGCTCCCCTATTACATAGATTTATTACTATCCACTCCCGCTACATATGTCTTTATTATCAAATTTGCTTTTCCTTAAATAACATAAAATCTATGCATAGTCATAAATATAATAAAGCACATTTCATAATATTATATATATATATATATATATATTACATAGATTTATTACTATCCACTCCCGCTACATATGTCTTTATTATCAAATTTGCTTTTCCTTAAATAACATAAAATCTATGCATAGTCATAAATATAATAAAGCACATTTCATAATAAATTTTTTGTATATATATATATATATATATAAAATATTTATTAAATAAATACTTTTTCTATTTCATAAATTATAGAAGCGTAAAAATACAAAATATAAAGAACAATTATGTATATAGTGCGTGTTATTATGGAATAAATTCTTATTTGGCGCTTTCAATCCTAGTTCATTAAATAATAATACTTGTGTTGTTCCATTTGTTTTTCAAGCACAATTAACATTTTACGAACCCTACAATATAGGTTTTGTAGTAATTAGCTTGTCCCTTTTTAACCCTAATATGAGTATTTCTATTTTACATTTTATCTCATATAAAATAATATTTCTTCGTCCCATTTTATGTGATACTTTTTCTTATTTTATCAGTACTAAAAAACTATTATCTTTCTATATTTAATCATAATTAAATTTTAAATTGTCTATTGTACCCTAATGAAATAATTTACAGCCAACACAAATAATGATTTCTTATTTTAGTTTATAAGTTTCAAAAGTTTTTTTAGACCCCGTAAAAAGTCAAACACTATCTTATATTGGGACGAATTTTTCTCTCTTATACAATCAAATAAAAAGTGCATTACTTATGTGAAATTTTTTTCCTAATCCATCAAACTTTGTGTTATTTTAAGAGGAACTTTATTCTCGTAAGATTTCTCCTTGATGTTTTATACTTCAATATCACACAAGAAGGTGCGTGATTTATGTGGTGTCCAGTTTTTCGTGCGCACAAGTTATAGAAGGACCTGGTTCTTCTATGTGTTCCTAGTACTACTGTTGCGGAATAATAAGTACAGAAATTTAAAGAACACAAGGATTTTTACGTGGAAAACACCTGGCTTAAATGGTGAAAAAACCACGATCTACTTTCTTGTAAGATTTTCCCAAAACTCTTTACTATATCAGTGAGCCAAAAACTGCATTTACAAAAAACTCTTTTGAAAACCTAGGACTAACTCTAATCCATTATGGCAAACAACCTCTAACTGTTTGCGACAACTTTAATTTAACTCTAACTTGAATACACAAAGTACCTATTACAAATGCTTCTAGATAAAGTTGAAAGGTACAATATAAGACCACCTACTACAAATGAACTAGTCTAAAAGACACGCACTTGGAACTGGTTCTTCTAGTTGGTTCAAGTAGCGTCAAGTTTGCACACTCAAATCACACGAACTACTTGCAAAATTGCCTTGCTATTTTGCTCTCAATTCACGTTTAACTTCTTCTTTTGTGCATACCTGTACAATAAGAACATCCTGCAGTATATAGGATTAGTAGATAAAGAATTAACTAGAGTTATAATGCTAATCTTCCTTGGTGGAAGAGTTCTAGTCAATCTCAACTCCTAAATCCTCCTTATCTTAGATAATGTTCTATTTGAGTAAGGAGTCTTTGTCCTTATTATTTATAAAATCTTTTCGATCAGGAGATATCTATTATGAAAGAATACGTTTATCTCCTGCATGTGCATCTCACGTGCCTTGACTCTTCCTGTGTCTATGTCTACCAGTGATGAACCTGGTTCATTTCTCAGTTCCTTTGTCAATCTTCAAAACTATTCTTTTTCTTGGGCCAACAAATTCCCCCTTTTTGATGATGACAAACTTTGTGCTTCCATAAGCGTAGGCCTGTCTCAACTTAGTCCAACATTGACACATATTAGAGTAGTTTGCACTTATTATAAAGAACCAGGTTCATTAGGTTCTAAGTATCACTGTTCAGAGTTTAAAGCACAACCATTTTCCCCCTTTCTGGCATCATCGAAAAGTTGCATAAAAGATGTGTGAATACCAGACATTTAAAAATTACTCATGGCCACCGGGGCAACTGCAAATGCATTCATGGATTAATCATCAATAATCAACTAAGAATTCAAACTATCAAAGAAATATAGGAAGTCAATAAAAGAAAAGGCAGCAAACTTCATTGATAGAGAATATGATTCCGCCACAATCCACAAAAAGAAACAAAAACATTTAAAACATGAGCAACAAAAAGAAACATCCTGAATCTGGGTCACTAAAAGTTCTAGGCAGGGCTAGGAAATTAATGCTTGGACGAACTGGGGGCTTGGTTTTTGGCTTGGAGAAGGTGTAACATGTCTTGAAGAATTCAATCGTTTGTATCCTTTTCCTTTGTGAGCTCAATTATGAGAGCATCTCTCTAGGATTCTACCTCATCCAATCGAGTCTTCAGCCTTGCTATCTCAGCATCCTTTGTCCCACTCTCCTGTACTAGGGCTCTGACCTTGCTATTGACTGGCGTCTTTTTAAATGAACCAGGTTCATTGGGATGGCATGGATCTCATAATGACAAGAAAGAAGAGTGTTAATTCCAAAATGGTCTTTGCTTGTGTCCATCTCCCACTTCTTCAACGTCACCTTACAATGAGCAAGAACAGTAGTGAGAATGAATCCATAGGGAATGGCATGGGATTGGAGCCGTCGATTACCCTATCTAGAAGCTGAATTATGAACCCATGCCAGTTGATATACCTCCTACTATCTAGACAGTCCATCAAAACCAAGTCCATGAAGTTGGAAATATGCCCCCTTTCCTGTCTAGGCAGCACACACTTGTTGATGAATTCAAACAACACCTTCTGTGGTGGCTTCATTTCACTTTTATAAATGGCCTTGGGCTCACTTTCTTCTTCATTATCACAGAATTTCCTAGTGATGACCATGGAAATAGAAAGAGATTCCGTACTTGGCCATTTCTTCCTTGTATAATCATTGTACCCTTCAGAAGGTACACTAAGTATTTCTCCTGGATCTTTTGCATCAAGGAAATTTGAACCCCTTTCACCAGGCTGGTGACTATTCCATCATTTACCTCAGCATTGTCCATGAATTCAACAATCTAATTTCTTGCCAGTCTTCCATCTAACTGAAGGAACATGTCCTTCCACCCCTGCACCTCTAGCTTCTCTAGTAGCAGGACCATCCATTCATCCTGCAAGTCCTTCAATATTCTGCCCTTCAAGATAGTTCGTTTGCCAAACTTGGTCAGCTTGTCTTTTTCATTATCTGAATCGTCCTCCTCTTCTGAACTCCATTCTTCTTCTTCAGTAATCTTTACTTGCTTGGCTTTCACTGCAAACCTGGTCCTTTTAGCTAAGGTAGAGGGTTCAGCAGACTTAGATACATATGTAGACTTCTTTGAGGAGGTCTTACCTTTCTTGGGCTTAGGGGTCTGAACCTCCACCTCAACAGTCATTTTTTCACCTTGATGGACCAGGTCCATCTCTTCCACATCAACAGCCTCAACATTATCTACCACTTTTTCCTTCCCTTTTTCCACTTTTTTCTTCTTACTCTCATCTAAAGCTTTCTGTAACTCCTCCTCACTTTTCTTCAACTTGCTCCTTCTAGCTCTTCCTCCTCGGAGAGGAATTTCAGAAGTTTCAGAAGGAGCAGCCTTCCTTTTCTTGTTGGCTCTTGCTGTGCCAGGGGTCATTGCTTTAGGAATTCTCTTCTTCTTGGGTTTGTAACTGTCACCTATCTTTTCAAAAGATTAGCCAGTGTTTCCTCAACCGATGAACTAGGTTCACCTACTTGCTTTCCAAGATTTACCAGCTCTTCAGCGGCTTCTCCAGATCCACTTCCCCCTATTTTCTTGCTACTTTCTTCCACCTTCTTTAACTCAGCTCCACAGATAGCCATTCTAACGGTTTCAGAGGTGGGTGAAGAATCAACAACTCTTTTCCCTTTTCCCCTCTAATCACTTTGTACCCCCTCACTCTCTTTTGCTTTATCTATTTTATTTTTACCTCCTATCCTTCTTGACTCAGGCGTTTCCACATCCACCACAGACCCAAATAATATGAACCTATTTTCTAGATTTTCAACCACGTATGAGATGATCCTAGAAGAAGGGTGTGGTACAGATGTTACCTGCTCAGAATCGAAAGACCTAGTTGTTGGTACCTAATTTTTCCCACATATATTTTTAAAATACATATATACCTTCAAAATAGTGCATAATCATCATCAAGTATTTTTCCATAATTTTCTAATTTTTAAAGGCTTTTAACCAATTTATTCCTGCATTTTTATTATATAAATAATTATTAATTACATCAATTTGTTATTTAATTTTTCATCATTTATATCCATATTAAGCTTAAATATTTTGATGTATTTATTATAATTATATTTGCATCTTGAGGCTAAAATTGCATATTTTACAATAATAGTCCATATATATGTATAATTATATTATTTATACAACAAAATGACTTTTTATATTTTTATAATGTTAAATAGTTGTTTTAAATCATTTTCATGCACAAAAGATATTTTTTCTATTTTAGTAATTATTTTTATAACTTATTTTACTAATTAATTGGGTATTTAAAACATAAGCTCCTAAAAAAACCAATTTCAGACCTAGCCCAATTAATTACACTATCCATTACACCAGCCCAATACCCTAATACCCATTAACCCAATCCTTGTACCCGTCAAAACTACCCGACCCAACGCCTTTAAATGAGGAGCGTTGATCTCCCAAAATCTACGGTCCACAATCACCCCACCCCTTTAAACTAACCTACCCGTCTAACCCTAATCCATTTTCACCAAAGCGCGGCCTCTATACTCTCTCATCTTCCTCCCCCTCTCTTATGAAACCCTAGCACCGCAATCCCCATTTGCCCTTCGATTCCAACTTACAAATGGACTCAATCTATGATTCCTTACCTTATTTGGTCCTATTTCCTTACCGGCTACCCATTTTTGGTGTTACCTAATTTTTCTCGCCTCAAATGGCAAGTAGATCTTATAGGGATCAAACCAAGGCTGGTTTAAATGTCTAACCTAGTGTCGTTTTCGTCTATATTCATTAGCTTTTTTGTGTAAGTACAAATATTTTTTGTTACGACCCAAAATCCAGAGGTCGTGATGGCGCCAGACGCCACTGTCAGGCAAGCCAAATCCTTAATTAGTTGAAATACATTCATGTTTTAACATTTTCGAAACCGTTACCTTCCTTGGATTTCATAATCAAATAAATAAATTTTCGTAAATTAAGATACGATAATAAATAAAATTCTGTTAATTAACAATAGTGATTTAAGGATTTCGCTAAAGAAATTATATCCCAATACATATCCCAGAACCCGGTGTCACTAGTACATGAGCAATTTCTAAGAATTTATACAATTATTACAAAGCTTGTCCGAAATACAACTCGACAAGGAAATTTAAAAATATGAATAAATACAGTCTGAAGGAGACTCTGTCAGCTGCGGATCGCCTACGGATGATGCAGCTTGCCTAAGTCTCCGAATCCCCCACATTGCTATGAAAGTACCTGTGCAATAAAATGCACATCAAGTGTAGTATGAGTACAAAAACAACGTGTACTCAGTAAGTCGCCCGCCTAACCTTAGAGAGGTAGTGACGAAAGGTCAATTTAGACACTTACTAAAGGTCAATTTTGGAATATTTACGAGTGACACGAAGCATGGTTTTATCATAGGCAGTTTATAAAACAGGATTTAAACATCCTTCAATTTCGTTCACATTTAACACTTTATATCTTCGTCATATTAACAATTAATCAACATGGTGATTTAATCAAATAATAATAAATCAACGGAAGGAACAACTTCTTCCAAAAGTCTTTTTAATAACTTTAAGTCTTTGTCATTTCAATCGACAATTTAAAATTTCAGGCCAGTAATCAGGAAAATATCATAGCAACTACGCAACAAATATCATGCGCAGGCAATACCGAGGGTCGAACGGCGCAGACCAACAATAATAAACTGTGCACTGCCGAGGGGTCGACCGGTTCGAACCATAGATGTATCTATCTGCCCCGCTCGCGAATTGATCATGCGACACGATTAACATAATACAGCTAGCCTGCTCGCGAATCATACATGCGACTCAGGTGGTCATAAGAACACATACCCAAATACAAGGTCTTCCTGCTCGCGAATCGCTCAAGCAACTACTCAGGCACCCAAAGTTACACATATCCACATAATAAATTCGTATTTTATCAAGAAAACCATTTTTTTCTCAAGAAAGTGGTAAAATCATTATTAAAAGAAACATGAAATATAGGTTTTGAAATCTTTGTTTTTGAAACTCATTTGTCATGTTTAGTGATAGTCCATGATACAACCCAGTCTAGGTACACATATATTCACAGCGGAAACAATTCTCTTTTTAGAAGGTTCACAATATGAACTCTAGCTTTCTTTTAAACATTCAATTACGTTCCGGTCATATCAGCACTTAAATATTACAGGCAGCGTTACATGTACACACATAAAGCATGCTAGTGGGTCCTAGGCTACCTGAACATGGCATAATAGTAGCTACGCACGAACTCTCGTCACCTCGTGCGTACCTAGCCCCTGAAGATAATAGCATATACTGAATTAATTCACATAGGGGTACGATTCGCTCTCACAAAGTTAGAAAGGATACTTACCTCGCTCTGAAATTCCAATACCGGCTTCCAATCCCTTCCGATGAATCCAACGGACGCACAACGCACCGAAACTACCACATAACGGCAAAGCAATGAAAATTAATCCTAATACTCACCAAAAATTCAAATTACATACTTTCCTAACCCCTTTCGGATAAATGACCAAAATGCCCTTGGGACCACGTGCCCGGAATCCGAAATTTCTCGAATATACATTCTACCCATAGCCTTACTAACTCAAATATATATTTTACTCAAATATTCATGCTCAATTCGTGGCTATTCATGCCGCAGATGTGCCATTTCAACCATGGCTAATCAATCTATCTATTTTTAATCATCATCAAATTCCTCAGGAATAATAACAACTTCCTTCAACCCATAGCAAACTCAACCCTCACTCATCCCGAGTGACCATGATTCACGAGACTATGCTGCCCAAATCCTGCAACCCGTCTCATACCCTTCTAATAATCTTTTCTTCAACCCGGAGTCTATTTCTCTCACTCCTTCAATATTCTCCTGCATGCTGACACATATCATAGAACATTCCAACCGTCCTCATTTTTCTTAGAGATTACTCTGCAAAAGCTCGATTCTCGATCATACTGCTGCCTGAAATCCTTAATTGCCGCATTCTTAACTTTTGAACTTACTAGGACCGCTATTGAGAGTCACCCACTCTGACTGGCCTCGAATACAATCAACCCCAAGGCTCTCCTAGCAGAGGAACACCTTTTTCAATGAAACACGTGACT